>BQKN01000166.1:81372-107664 GCA_022839385.1 Asparagus kiusianus | reverse complement strand
AGATTTTAGTTGTCCAATATTTATCTGATGTCCAACACTTTGTAGTAATCCTGCGCAAGCCTCTTCTAAAATTTTCTAAGTAAAGTATATAATTTTAGAAAATAATTCAAAATCTTGAGACTTATTTAAAATATGATACTTTAATTTTTTTCACACCTCCTTTACTATATAAGCTAAACCTATGACCTCATATTATATGATGAATATTATCTATCAATAGGATCACATACTATTATTTGTGGTTAACAAATATTTCAAAACTTTATAGACTTGATTGAACTTAAATAACTTTTAGCTTATGAAAGTTATATATCTTCACTTGTATCTTGTTGCACTTAAATATCCTAATATTTTCTAAAGTTGCATGTTTGTACCTACTGTCATGTTACCTAAATGCAAGAATACTCTTTGTAATTTTTCTATATGATTGTCATGGTATAATTCTAGGATAATTCTATGTTTCTACTCTTTCCATAAATAATTAATAAACATGCAATTGTCTACTAATATATTATTATACATTAGTAATAATTAATATGATGTAGAGTTTTATAATAACACTGAAAGGTTTAGCGACCAAGTCAGACAAACTTATAATTAATTTATAGTACGAAAGTTATACACATCCACTTGTATCTTGCTGCACTTAAATATCCTAATGTTTTCTAAAATTGCATGTTTGTACCTTCTGTCCTGTTACCTAAACATAATAATACACTTTGTAATTTTCTTATATGAGTGTCATGGTACAATTTTAGGATAATTCTATGTTTTCTACTCTTTCCATAAATAATTTATTAACATGCAACTGCCTAGTAATATAAAAAAAGAATAGGGGTAATATAGTGCATAGAAAGTGTTTCCACAACTCTCTCTTTTAAAGGGAGTATGATTATTAACATGCAAATGCATATTAATATATTATTATACATTAGTAATAATTTATATGATGTAGAGTTCTACAATAACATTTGAAGTTTTAGAGACCAAGTTAGACAAACTTGAAGTGATATATAATATAATTAATTAACAATAATAATTAATTTAGTTTAGTTAGGATTAAAATGTAATATCAAAAAAGAATAGGGGTAATATAGTCCATAGAAAGTTTTTCCACAACTCCCTCTTTTAAAGGGAGTATGATATGATATGATATGATGATATGATATGATATGATATGATATATAGTGAAAATTTACCCAATTTATAGGGCAATAAAATCCTATGCCATGGGACCCAAAAAGTGTGCATCTTTTTGGGGCCCATACGAGATCTAAAGTCAGATATATTATTGCGGCATTTAATGTAAATTTTGGTGCTTATTTTAGCGACTAAGTCAAATTTGCCGAGTCAAGGTCATTTTGTGCTCAAGCTACAAAGAAAGCGTCCATTATTTGCCAACTATAGAAACAAACTGGAACTATGTGTCGATGCAAAATGACAGAGAGGAAAAGAGAGAACTCCACCTGTAAGATGAAGAGCTACTTTAGGAAAGATTTATTATATTAAACGAATGACAGCTACAAAAGGAGCCAACTTTAGCCAATTTTTGTAGGGAGGAGGAACCCTTTGTTTTCGTCAAATGCAGTTCATGTTTGCACAAAATGAACTATCAGTGGGGTTTGTGTATGAGCGGTGATAGTTGAGCTATAGAACTTATATTGCTTTCGTACTCCAGCAAACAAGAAAAAGTATAGTTCATCATGACTCATTATTTTTCTTAATAATTTTCAAAAAAAGAACCCTACACATTGGGTAGTGGTAGTCCAAGGATAATATAGAACTTATAGTATAATTAACATTTTCCTTTTTTATAACTCTTATAAATTATTATTAGTAGAGAAAATACTACACAACTTTTAGACCAGTAGAAAATTGCCACATAAGATCATAAAATTATACTTTGGTTCTATGAATGTGTTAAAGTCATGATAATAATCAGATAATATGATAAAGTTCATTGATAACTAATTAAAAAATGTATTATTTTTTCCTCTTAAGATGGTACAAATGACTGATGTAAGATGAGTAATGGACAAATTCATGAAAAAGTTGGACTATCATGAGCAGAATGCAGATGCATATATATTATTGATGTCCTCGCAAAGAAATGATCATATCTTTGCTAGATTTCCAAAATCTCATTAGTGATACCCAGTTTTGGCTGGAATATGAAAATAATGAGCTTTGAGTTTATTTTTAGTAATAAAATTAGAGTCAATTTAGATTAGGAAGCAAAATTAATGTTGATTAAATTTAGACTAAAATTTCCCCTCTATTATAGAGAGTCTTTTAGGTAGTTTTAAATTATTTTTTCTTTTAGGAATTCTATTTTTATTAGGAGTAGATTTTATTTTTCTATTTAAGAAGAAGAATTGTAAACCTTATGGGTAAATCACTTTTATCTATAAAATTCCTTTTATTATATTTCTGTATGGATTCAGAGATCGTTCTTTATGGATTCAAAAAACAACCCTTGATAGATTGTAATGTATTTAACTTCCATGATGCGTTAATAATTGTTGAAATTGTACCAATATATGGCATGTACAAGCTAAATCAGGTGATTCATGGACATGGAAACAATTGATTAAAGCTAGAGATAAAGCAATTCTTTACTGTGGAGGAGCTGAAAATCTGAAAAAATTGATTTCTTCTTGTTACAGTAATTCAAAAATCAAGCTGTCAGCCCTTTATCGTGCACTTTCCCCTGCAGCTGAAAGAGTAACATGGCATGACACAATTTGGGATGGTTTAAATTATCCCAAACATTCAATGATATGTTGGTTAACAGTCCAGAATAAGCTACTTACTCAAGATAGATTAATTCGGAGAGGCATTGTCAATGAAAATAGCTGTTGTTTGTGCTCTGGAGCTGACATGGAGACAAGGAATCACCTCTTTTTTGAGTGTTCATACTCAGGAGAAGTTTGGAATCATATAATGGATTGGCTTCATTTTAAATGAAAATCTTGTGTTTGGAATCTCCTTTTGAACTGGTATTGTTCCAGACTGAGAGGCAAGGGGTTCAGGAAGAAAATTAAGAGATTGGCTTTTTCTTCAACCATATACAGGATATGGTGTGAGCGGAATTCCAGGATTTTCAAACAGATATCCAGAAGATCTGATCAATTGATAAGAGAAATCAAAGTTGATATTATGGTCATTATTCTAAATAGTCCCTTGTCAGATGATTACAGGGATGGGGTTATCACTTTGTAAAAATGTGGGGTTGTTGTTCAGAAGTTATATTTCCAGTTCTTCAGGAAGATAACTTCCTAATTGCTTTTGTTATCTCATCATGATGAGAAATTGATGTACTACTCTTTTCAAATTGGTGAATAGAATATAATTCTTCATTGACAAAAAAAAAAGAACAAAAAACCTAGACAAATAATTATTAGAGTCAGAAAGATATAATGAGGTTTAGTAATCAATGTAACTAATTACCTATGTCTTTGGAGTACGACTAGGTCAAGATTCCGGTACTAATCAAGAAAGGATTACATCCAAATCTCTCAAATCCTAATTTCACCTCACAATTGTCCCAATTTCACTCTCTTCATGATATTAATAATAACAGGTCGTTGAAAATTCATGTTTATAGCATAATATTTTTGTTTATTGATTAAAAGTAATAAGTCATTGAAAAGTTTAAAAGTACCCTCACCATACAAATTATCAATTCAAACATTTGCGGCCCCCTAAACCACCGATCGAGGGTGTTGTCGCCCCCATACCCCCACAATCAAGTGTTATTCTATAGGCATTCAATTTTGAGTCCTAATAATATATAGGCATGTCCATCCGGTCCGGGCCCGGTTTTAATATATAGGCCTGTCTATCCGATCTGAGCCCGGGCCTGAGCAGGTCGGTCTCCGGGCCGGGCCAGATTTTTTAAAATTTTTAAAATTTTTAAAAATCTCTTTTAATTTTGAAATATACATAAAAAATTACAGAAAATTCTAATAAAAAACAATCATATTATTAATAACTTGAAATGACATAAATTACAAATATAAAAAATTATAAAAATAAAAAATGATAAAAATAACTTTTTTATTAATAATCAGTAAATCCTTTATAAGTATAAATTTATTTTGGAATTCGTCATATCACAATAGATGAGTACATCCCAACTAGGTTGGCACCTACTCACCTGTATCACTATCATTTGCAACTGTTTTTAAAATAATTCATTACAAATTTAAAGCTAAGAAATAAAAATTTCAATTTAATGAATATTGTTTAATCTTTATATCTATCTGCTAATCCCAACTCTTCAAATTTATCTTCAATTCCAGCTATCCGATCGATGCCTTGCGTTTGCTTCTCGTACCTCCACCAATCTTGTAAGCACATTACCGCTTGTACAATACACGGATCTAAGCATATCCTGTGGTCGTCGATCAAACGTCCTGCTGTGCTGAAGGCGGATTTCGAAGCTACTGTCGAAACATGCACTGTTAGTAAGTCACGAACCATAGTGGAAAGTATAGGATATGAAACTGATCCATATACTCTCCACCATTATAAAATATCTAAAGCATTTCCTTAACATTTAACTAAAGAAGAAGATAAATATTCATCTATTTCAGAAACCTCCAATGATGATCCAAGTCCAGAGCCACCAGTTAGCTCAACTACCATTGCATACCTATCAAAACTTACATTTTTTACCTCGACTTAAGCTCGAAGGCGCCGAAGCTGCAGACTGTTGTGCAGGTACACCATGTCTAGCTGCATACTCATCATTAAAAATATCCTAATGCCACTAGGAAGGAACCCTAGAGGGGGGTGAATAGGGTTTATGTTAATCTAATCCGATTTATGCCAAATTAAAACTAATTAACAATATATCCTAGCAAGAATGATATATTACAAATATATGTGCAAGGATATACAAGTAACACAAGGGTAAACAAACTACTAAAGTGATAGGGCAATATAAACAACACGCAATTGACAAAGACGATATAAATGATAAGCACGAATATAAAGGAACGTCAATGACAAACGTAAACAAATGATATGATCACGGAGTTCGGTCCCCACGACCTACGTCTCTGCTCCTCACATCGAGGAGATCTCTACTATCACAACCGGGTTTTCTACGCTCACCCAAATAACGTTTACACCTCACACTCGGTTTTCTAGTTCACCGAAAACTTTACAATTCACACTCTTACAATCACACTCACTACAACCTCAAGTGTTGGTCTCTAGCCTGTGTCTCCCTCAAGTGTTAGGAATTACAACCTACCTCTAGGCATTACCACCTACCACATTCCTCCTGGGATGACCCTGTCTCTCACCACACACTACTCTCGGTGTACAAGTGTATTACAAAGTGTTCAACATAATTAGGCTCACAATACAAATAAATTTGTTCTCTATAATCGATTAGAACATAATGTAAGCTCACACTCTAAGTCACATAATCCCATAACCCAATTATACAATGTATGTAAATACAATAAGCTCAATGGTTGTGTGTGTAAACAAAGAGTAAATAAAATCAACTAAACTCAATATAAACACTAGCTTAATAAAATGATAATCATACAATATAAATGTAAAGCTAGATTGAGTTTAGGAAAACTTCTCTATAGATAACAAGAGAGAGGGAGAAGAGTGAATGCTCAAACACCAAGGATGATCTCCACTTTGCTCTTATGAAAGTTTCTTCACAAACTAAACTCTTGAAAAACAAACACTAAACAAACTTAAACACTCTTTAAACTTGTTTAAAAACTTTCTTGATTTCCTCAGAATATTAGAGGTCAAGGGGTATATATAGGCTCATGAAACAACCCCAAAAATCAAGAGAAAACATCACAAAAAGACAAAATTATAGGCATCGAAAATTGCCCATAGGTCTCCACGAACGACTCGGCGCTAAGAAAAGACGATGAACGTCACTATCCAATTCACAGAATCTTGATTGATGTCGACGAACGCCTAAAGTGGATCGACGAACTACGTGGAGTAACAGAGTTTCAGAATAATGAGGACATGAACTGATCGGGAACCCCGCATCACTTACAAAAGGCGAAGCGCCATATGTGTACCAGTTTAATCCATAACGATCTAATCATCAGAGATTATAAATCTCTTCGTCGGTTTTCCAACGCACTTTGAATCGTTCAAATCAGAGTTCGGACGAAGAAATTACGGCAGAAACGGACAAGTGCACGGAAAAGAGCGTCTCAGCCTGAGTTGAGACACCCCGAGGTTTTAACCGCCCGAACTCCCTTAGAGCCTATAAATACAGCCCCAGGCCCTCATTTTTCTGGATCTAGAATTTTGGAGAATTGACGAAGCCCTTCCGGACTGAAGAGTGATCGAGTTCTTCAACACAAGAGAGAGATTCTTCAGATCTGCATCACCCGCATCCGTTCCTTAGGATTATCCCGTTGCGATAATCCTAAGAAGAGCAATTATCCCGTTGTTGCCGAGATAAGCGCTTCTGCTTCTAGATTCCTTCACGAATCGACGGAGTTTTGGATCTGATCTGATTGTCAGGTAGTCTACGGATATCAACGTCCCCGTCACCGGCTAAAGACTCACGCAAGCAAGAAACGACGAACGGATCTTGCGTTATTTTCGAGAAAGTTATAATCTTTCATTTTCTTTCTTAAAATTTGAATTCTTTGTAAACGATTAATATTATAATGAATTCAGCAATGAAGGCAACTTTTACCGAAAATAAACTGGCGACCATAGTGGGAGCCAATAGCCTCGCTGCCGAGGCTGTCGTGACACAACCGACATTCAAGATCCGGGTGAATGAAGAGATCGATTATGAATTCGATCAACAAAAGTTTGAAGAGTACCTCTCTTCCTCCTCCCCTAGATCCGCCTCTCCAAGCAGGCGCAGGAAGGTCTCCTCTTCCAGAAACACTTGTGGGATTTTAGGATTGAAGATCAAGGATCCCCTCGCCGCCGCTGCATCCATGCCCCGCGACGTCCCTACGGCGTCCAAAGAGGTCGAAGCTGTAGATCTAGACTCCTCCTCCGCCATGAAGATAACTGATGGGGGTGCTCCAATTTTGTCGAAGAGAGCACGCCAAAGACGGTGTCAACACCTTGCGTGACAATTGGCCAAAGCTTCAGAGTCGATGGACGGGATCCGCTATAATGAGGATCTGAAATCAAGGCAGCGCCAAGAACAGCAACGGCGAACCGCTAACCTCTCCTCTAAGGCAGAGACGAACGAATGGGTCCGCGTCAAGAAGACTCGCTCTACTCTCGAGGAGAGAATCAAGAAACGCCGCGCATTGCTCGCGCATGCCCGAGTCCTTCTGCAGAAAGCGGAAGAGATGCAAGAAGAAGAGATGGTTAAGAAGCCGCCCAGACACAAACACGTGTTGGTACCAAAGGTAAAACCAGCACTTAAGACAAAAGTGGACGAAGTTACCATCCGATCTTCTTCAAATCCAGATCCCGTTTCCCCTGTCCCCGCACCTCCGACGGAGCCGGGTAATAGCGTGGATCTCACGAAATCCAGAGTTCCTTTGAGAGGTCGCCTCGGTCCTCTACCTAGAGATCGAGGTAAAGCACTCGTGATGGAGCGATCGGGACTGCCGAAAGGTCCCCAAACAACAATTCAGACCGAGGGTCGTACCAATCCCCCTAAGAAAGATAATAAAGGGAAAGCCCCTGTTACCGACCGCATTGGATTGCGAGTTAAAGTTCAAGAGCCCGTTAGGGTTTCACGCTCACGAAAGCGTAAATCGGAACGAGTGACTCTTGGGGACGCCAATAAAGTGTCGTATCCCCAGAAGGAAACATATTTGTCCGATCATGATGTTATACCTGGGAGGTCGTGCCAACACTCTATGGGTTGCTCCAGTCATCAAACTGACGAGTTGTACTATAGGGCTGGAGGTACGAATAAGTCCCGAAAAAGAAATGTTCGAGACACGGATTCTCACTGTCCGTGTGCCAATATAATCAAGGCGGTATTATCAGAATGCTGCTGTTCTAAAGCCCTAAGAAGAGTTTCGGTGTTTGAGAGAATCTCCACCAGAACGTCCGAGGCCAAACCAAGGCATGTCCGTAGGAGGAAACCTATCCTCCGAGACAATGAATTTCCAGAAGTGTCTGTCAACATGACCGGGAGAGGGAAGTCAACGCGACACTTTAGCCCGGATCAATTTGCTGCAGTATCCCGACGTATGACCACGTTACTTCTCCTCGAAACCATTCGAAGACAGATACAAGTGAGGATAAGAAAATGAGGGACTTGGAGAGCAAAATCAACGCGTTGATGAATGCTCAAGAGGTGAAGAGGTCCGGAATACTATGTTCATACCCAAGGGAGTGGGAATCAATTCCATATCCGGCAAAGTTCAATTTGATCAATTTCACGCCGTTTGATGGAAAGGGTTCCCCTACCCAGCACTTAATATATTTTAAGTCTCATTTAGGAATAATCTCCGGGAATGAACCTCTAATGGTGCGGTCATTCGTTGGCACTCTTCGAGGAGCAGCCATTGATTGGTATCGCCGTCTCAAGCCGAGGAGTATCAACAGTTAGGATGACATGGAGGATATGTTTTTGACGAACTTCTTCGATGACGATACCGAGATTTCGATCGGTACACTATTTGACGAAAAGCAGAAGAACGGAGAGACGGTTGAAAACTTCGTCAAGAGATTCCGGAACAAAGCAATGAACTGCAGGGATCCGGTCAGTGAAGACTTCATTCTCGAGACTTATCACAATAATCTTTCGTTGGACATCCTCGAAGCTATGGGAATGACACCACCAAAGACTTGGAAAGATTTGAAAGTGCGAGGAGAACGAGCCGAAAGATTCCTTAAAAGGAAAAAGACTGAAAGGGGTCAAGTGGCAAATAATACTCCACAACAGAACTTTGTTCCTAAAGGTAAAGGAAAGGCACAAGCGAATGCGGTGGACGCGAACCAAACATTCAAAGTGCAAGCGCAACCGCAACAGCAACAGAAAGCACCTCAACAATCAAGGTGGCAACAACAGCCTCAGAAACAAAAGACTTCAGAACCAAAATTCCCGAAAGTTTACTCATTCAAAGAGGATGAAGTTCTTGGTATTTTCAAATACCTCATAGAGAACAACAAGATCAAGTTGCCTCTGATCCATGATCAGGAAGATGCTAAAAGAATTAATGATCTAAAGTACTGCGCATCCCATAGAGTCGTGCATCATCCTACCAAGGCATGCTACGCCCTCAAGGACAAGATCCAAGTTTTAATCGATGTCGGGGTCATCACTATGAAGCAACCTAAGGAGAAGAAGGTGGGTGCGAATGCAGTGTCGATCAGTTTTGGATCCGTTCCCTTGAACTGGTTTCAACCTGAGCCAGTGATAAATGCGGCGGTAAAGACAGTGAACGACGATCCTCACAAGTAACGCCAGAAAGGACTTGTGCCACATACAACTCCAAATGGTGAGATTCTCTGGGTTTATCCTGATCTAATTGGAGATGAACAATGGACTGGATCCTCTTCCAAGAAAAAGTCAAAAGGAAAAGGTAAGTCTTGTTGTGGAGCTGCAGCCATTCCAGAAGGAGATGATGAAAGTATTCCTACTTTCCTATTATCCGAAGACGAGCAGGAGGCTTTTACTACCATAGCGTGAATGAATACCACTTCAAATATCCGGAGGCCTCCGAGCAGTTAGCTGAACAGGGGGTGACTAAAGCTATTCCCTCTAAGACATTGGCGGAAATGGGGGTGGTCGCGACTCCCCCCGCACCTGCAGTTGCGGAGAAAGCCCAACAAAAGCAAAAAGGGAAAGAGCCTCTACACCAGGAAGTCCAAAACCCGAAGCAGTCTCGGTTCAATCTACCGATTGGAAGAGATAAACCGGGGAGCTCGAGTACTCCGCATCGCTTCGATATCATGGCACAACTAGCTAATATACCGGCTAGAATAACGTTATATGAATTGTTACGTCTCTCAAAAGACACGAGGGAAGCATTACAAGAAGCCTTGACCAATTCCGAAGCTTTCCTGACCCGAATCAAGCCATCTCCTGAATAACCAGAGCTGTCGGTTCAACACTGCAATCTCGCTGCGCACCATTTTCCCTGCATTCCTTTTACTCTGCATCGCTTCGATATCATGGCACAACTAGCTAATATACCGGCTAGAATAACGTTATATGAATTGTTGCGTCTCTCAAAAGACACGAGGGAAGCATTACAAGAAACCTTGACCAATTCCGAAGCTTTCCTGACCCGAATCAAGCCATCTCTTGAAGAACCAGAGCCGTCGGTTCAACACTGCAATCTCGCGGTGCACCATTTTCCCTGTATTTTTTTTTACCAAAGAAGACATGCAGACGAAGAACTCAAAGCATGACCGGCCCTTGTACTTCACCGGGCACATTGATTCCAGCGTTGTCAACCGGATCCAAGTCGATCCGGGTTCCGCTGTCAGCATCATGCCACTCCGATTGATGTATAATCTCAGAATACCGGCTAGTAAGCTAGCTTCTACGGGCACTACGATCTATAGATTCAACACCAGTGGGTCCAGACCTTTAGGAAAGTTTCGAATAAAGTGCCAGATCGGGGATTTGAAGTCAGAAGTCACGTGCTACGTAATTGACGCAGAAACCTCTTATAACTTACTGCTGGGTCGACCCTGGATCCATGGTAATCTTATAGTCTCATCAACTTTTCATCAGTGTTTCAAATACATGGACACCAATAACAAAGTCAAGACGGTGGTCGTGGATAAGCAACCATTTAAAGGATTGGAGAACTATTTTACCGATTCCCTTCTTACGGTGCTGAATCCGATATTGAACCATCGGCCCAAGGAACGGACAGCGGAGATGAAGTTGATACCAAAGCTGGGTTTCATTATGATGGCGGTTTTGTACTTAATAACATTGTACCCATTATAATCAATCTTGACGATGAAGAATCATCAGAAAGTAGTTGTAACTGGTAACTTGCCGAAGAAATATCAATAAATAATGATTTAGAGTACTCGATGTGTCTTGATAATATCACTAAGGAGCTATATGATAACCCTGACTTGTATATACCACTTCAATCATTTTGTATGACGAAAAAGCAGGTACAAGATACATGCGGAACAACACTTGTCATCCCCGCAAAGACAGGAGGTGAAAGAGAAGTTATCTACGGTAAAGGAAGAGAATCTCCGATACCAGACCACTTCTTGAAAGAGGAAGACAATGATGATAAACCTGCCCCTCATCTATTTAGGTATAACACGAAAGCGCGCAATCTCATGGAGAAGTATGGATATGATTTCATGCTAGGAGAAGGTCTTTGCTTTGGTCGAGGTCCGCGAGTTCCGCCTCGAATAGCCTATGTACCAAAAGGAAAACCCGATGATTATTATCGCCACAGAAGAGCTTTAGGTTATGTCTCCTCATCCGACGATGAGTGTTGCTGGCAAGTTATTGATCAAATTGCTAACAAAGCTAAAAACGGATATTCTTCTGATTCTTCAGCTTGGGATTCCGACGCTAGTCTTGGAGAAATGTTCAAAAAGCTAATGTCGAACATGGTTACGGTTGACCCGTCAACGATAGAGGAAGATGATCAAATGCCAACTTGGGAAGATCCTTGGGTTCATCACCTAAACATGCAGTACGGCGATAGGTTTGAACAAAGAGAACCTCCTACCGAAGATCAAGTGGTCCAAGTGAATATGGGTAATGAGGATAGTCCGAAGCCAATATTCATTAGTGATAGCCTCCCGCCGGAAGAGAAAGAAGAATTAATCTCTCTTATCAGGGAATACATCGATGTGTTCGCCTGGAACTATGAAGATATGCCAGGACTCGATCCGAATGTAGCAGTGCATCGTCTCAATATTAAACCGGATGTCAAACCTGTCAAACAACAACAAAGACGGTTTCGTCCACAGATGATGTAGACAATCGAGGCCGAAGTTAAAAAGCTTGTTGACTCGGGCTTCGTTAGGGAAGAGCAACATCCCGAGTGGCTTGCCAATATTATCCCGGTCCTCAAGAAGAACGGGAAAATCAGGGTTTGTATCGACTTTAGAGACCTCAACGCTGCCTGCCCAAAAGACGATTTCCCTCTTCCCATCACAGATGTCATCATCGACAATACGTGTGGGTTCGAGAGAATGTCCTTCATGGACGGATTTTCTGGTTATAATTAGATAAAGATGCATCCGGATGATGAAAAGCATACTGCGTTTAGGACACCCCTCGGCGTTTTCTGCTACACGGTCATGCCCTTCGGCTTAAAGAATGCAGGTGCTACATATCAGAGAGCCATGTCAAAGATCTTTCAGGAGCATCTCCGAAAGACTATCGAATGCTATGTAGATGATCTGGTTGTAAAAAGTCGTGATAAGAATGATCACATTAAAGACTTAAAGACCATGTTCGATCTGATGTGGACCCATCAATTGAAAATGAACCCTACCAAGTCATTTCTCGGGATGTTTAGTGGTAAATTCCTTGGATTCGTCGTCACCACCAAAGGTATTCACATCGACCCTGATAAAGTAAAGGCAATTAATGAGTTACAACCTCCGAGAAACCTCAAAGAGCTCAGAGGATTGTAAGGCGGTTGGCTTATATCCGTCGGTTCATCTTGAACCTCTTAGGAAAATGTCAACCATTCTCCAAACTCACAAAGAAGAGCGTATCGTTCGTATGGGATGACGCTTGTCAAAAAGCGTTCGAGAGTATTAAAGAATATCTCTCAAAACCTCCTGTACTCGTTGCACCGAAATCGGGAAAACCGTTCTTGATTTATGTCAAGACGACAAGCCACTCATTAAGTGCACTGCTTGCACAAGATGACGATAACGGTCATGAATAGGCAGTATATTATCTGAGTCGGACTTTGGTAGGTGCCGAATCCCGATATCCCATGATCGAAAGAGAATGTCTCGCTTTGGTATTCGCAATTCAGAAAATATGGCATTACCTGGTTAGACAGACTATTTATGTTATCTCCAAAGTTAACCCAATCCGAGTATTCATGACACAGCCAGCTTTTATGAATTGGCGGTTAGAAAAATGGGCCTTGCTCTTATCCCAATACGACTTGCATTTTAAACAACAGAAGTCAGTAAAAGGATAGGCCATCTGTGACCTCCTGGCAGCTAATCCAACTACGGATACTGTCGAGATATATGACGACCTACCCGATGAAACCCACGAAGTCAACGCAACTTCACACCAACAAGCATGGCGTTTGTATTTCAATGGCTCTTCCCGAGCAGCTATTGTAGCAAGTGCTCCTAGATGTCCTAAGATCTCTTCTGGAGTTAGAGTCGTCTTAGTTTCCCCAGGAAAACATGTGATGTCTCGAGCCTACTCCTTGACCGAGCCATGCTCAAATAATGTAGCCAAATATAATACATTACTCATAGGACTCAATTTCGCCAAAGAACTGGGGGTTGAGTATCTCGAAGCTTTCGGTGATTCTCAACTAATAGTTAAGCAAGTTCAAGGGGAGTATGAGGTGCAAAGTTAGGATTTAATACCATATCATAATATGGCAGTGGAGATGGCAGAATCATTCGAAGGATTCTTCATCGAACACATTCCGCGGTTACAAAACACTTACGCAGATGCGTTAGCAGCATTGGCCGTATCCCTGGCACAGCCTCCTGAGACAGAACAGTTTGTTACAGTAAGGACCCATCAACTCCTGGTGCCAATTTACGATGAAAATAGCGAGGAAGAGGATGTTAAAGAAGTATACGCAACTCAGATCGAGTTCGAACCCCAAGGTTGGCGTTTCCCCATTATCGATTATGTTTTGCATGGAATTATACCAGAAGACGTGAAGGAAAGGGATTCAATTCGACGAAGAGCATCGAGGTTCTACTATAATACGGAGAGTCGAATGCTATACCGCAGGGGGTACGATGGTTTGCTATTACGTTGCTTATCGACTAAAGAAGCTGAAGAAGTCCTTAAGGAAACACACGAAGGGGTTTGTAGTGCACACCAACCTGGCCCCAAGCTTTATGACCGCATCAGAAGAATGTGATATTTTTGGCCTTTTATGATGAGTGACGCAGTCGCGTATGCTCGAAAGTGTCATGTGTGTCAGATACACGCGAATTATATGCACCAACCTCCGGAGCATCTGCATCCTTCGGTTACATCATGGCCATTTGAGACATGGGGAATGGATATTGTTGGTCCTATAAATCCCCTGTCAGTCAAAGGTGATCGATTCATCCTGGCAATTACTGACTACTTCTCCAAATCGACTGAAGTGATTCCACTCAGAGAAATTAAGACCAGTAACGTCATCGCATTCATCAAACACCATATTATCTACCGGCATGGTGTCCCAAGACGAATCATACATGACAACGGTCCTCAATTTGTCAGCAACGCCTTCATCAGGTTTTGTGAGAAGTTCAAAATTAAAGACGTCTCGTCAACGGCTTACAATCCCACAGCAAATGGGTTGGCTGAGGCCTTCAATAAGACAATCATAAAGCTTTTGTCAAAACTCGTGAAAACTAATAAACGAGATTGGGATGACAAGCTTGGCGCGGCTCTATGGGCCTATCGTACCACGGTACGTACACCGACGGGAGCGACCCCGTATTCTTTAGTATACGGATGTGAAGCCGTTCTTCCGTTGAAAATACAAATTCCATCTCTTCGAATCGCTCTCGCAACCCAGATGACGACCGAAGAACAACATCAGAAACGTCTCGAAGAACTCGAGATGCTCGATGAAAAGCGCTTAGAAGCTCAACAGCATATTGAGTTCTACCAAGCCAGAATTTCCCAAGCCTTCGACAAGAAAGTTCGACAACGGAGTTTTAAAGAAGGAGATTTGGTCTTAACTGAAATTCGGCCTATGATCCTTAACTCCAAGAAGAAAGGCAAATTTGAGCCTAAATGGGAGGGACTATTTGTAGTAGAGACAGTTTACTCGAGTGGCGCATATCGCCTGGTCACTAAGGACGGCGACCGGCTTATGATGCCGATAAACGGTAAGTTCCTGAAAAAATACTACCCTTAGTACTTTCGGGATAACCAATGTATCAGGAAGTTCCCGGAAGAATACCACGTATGGTATTCTTAGGGATAACTCAATCGCTGTAAAAGTGATAAATAAGACATCGCCATTAAACCTTAAATGTCAGAATGTTTCCTTTTACCAAATTCACTAACTCTCATGAGTTATTTTGTTGAGACGAGATTCAATCCTTTTAACAGATTAATCTTTCCTCGTAAAATCCCCCACTGATCAAATCAATTGACGGTGGGCCCACTAAAATTTCAATCCGCCAATTCATGGTAATTTTCAAATCTTGACGTGTTAAGTCCTAATCACTTAACATCGATATCCTCCACTGAGTGGCTAGTACAAACCAGTTTTTCTATTACTACCTGTATTCCACTCACTTTGCTTTCAGGTCAAACCTATAAAAGTTAGGGCCAAAGTCAAATTCTCCTCTTGATTCCTTCCATGAACGAGAGGTCCACTTTCAATTTGAGCAATCAAACCTATAAAAGTTAGGATTGTTTCCGATCTCACTTAGTCAAACCTGCAGATAGTTAGGACTAAGACCGAGTTATCCCTTTTGATGAACGAAAGACTGCCATCGTTTCCTTTTCAACCAAACCTATAAACGTAGGGTCAAAATTGGACTTTCCCCTCAATAAATGAGGAACTCTTTTTGGATCAAACAACCAATCCTATAAAAGTTAGGGTTGTTTGAATCTTTTCGATTCTCGGAGTGGAGATCCCACTCTTAGTTTTATCTTTCTGGATTCTGGGGGTGGAGATCCCACTTCGAGTTTCTTTTCCAGCTGTAGATAAAACATAAAATTCTTCCTCTTCAGTGTTGAGAGATAGAATATATAATTCTTCATCTTTCATTTTGGGTTCGTCTTTACCCTAAACAAGACCTGGGGCTAAGAATATAAAGTTCTTACGCTCTAACTTTGGGTTTGTCTTTGCCTTGAGAAAAGACACAATTCTCAAATTCTAATCCGTATATTCTATGCACGGGGAATTTTATCTCGACTCCTAAATAGAGATAAGTATACGCCTAACACGCGTTACCGGTTTAGTCTTTCGCCGATTGAAAAAGACACCAGAGTCTAAGTCTGGAGAATTTTATCCCGAATCCTAAGGAGGGATAAGTTAACGTCTAATACGCGTTGCCGGGCATCATATTCCCGTAAAAAATTATGAAGTCTATGTATTCAAAATCATAGCACTAAGTCTAAGAGAAGTAATTCTCTTAGCGCAACGTTACATGTGAAACGGGTTTTAATAATTCACATGCTAGCCCGATTCAAACGGTAATCGGTAAAGGCACATCAAACCCGTTGAAGGCTGGGGTTTGCCAAAAATCCTAAAGTCTATATCTAACACACATCGCCGGTATAGTCTTTCGCTGATTGAAAAGACACCAGAGTCTAAATCTAGGGACTTTTATCCCGAATCCTAAGGAGGGATAAGTCAACGCCTAATACGCGTTGTCGGGCGCCATATTCCCGTAAAAAGTGATGAAGTCTATGTATTCAAAGTCATAGCATCAAGTCTAAGTGAATCAATACTCTTAGCACAACGTTACATGCGGAACGGACTAAAACAATCCGCATGCTAGCCCGATTCAAACGGTAATCGGTAAAGGCACATCAAATCCGTTGATGACTGAGGATTTGCCAAAAAATTCTGTAAATATTGTGTCATTTAGATTCGCAATCGATAAAGAAATATCATGACAAAAAGATGAGTGTACTAAATCAAAGGCTGAGTCTCTACTAATAAGTTAAGTCAAAGCATACAATGAAAAGCTCATCAGCCCGAACGCAGTCGGCGATCAAGAATATGAAGTTCTAACTTAGAAAGCCTATCTGCATAACTCTGCTCAAGTTCTGCCTACAGGTCAGCTCGGACGGATTCTTCGAAACTGCTCAAGACCTTAGCGGCTTCATTCTTCAGCTTCATCAATCTCTCCTGCGTAGATCCTAGTCTCTCAAGCGTCTGTCTACGAGATTTCTCTAATCTAGCCAACTCCTCTGCCATGATAGCACCAGACTCCTCGGCATACTTCAAAGCCTTCTTCAATCTATCTACTTCCCCACGGTTGGAATCCAAGGAACTGAGTAATTCGGCTCTATCCGTATCCTTTCTCGCAAGAGTAGCCATCAGTTGCACAATAGAATTCTCATGTGACTGAAGCTCGCTACCAACGGAAGATCTCAAATCACGCCACTATGCCAGTCTATACTCCAACAGAGAAGATACGAAGGAAGAAGCTCCATTAGCCTTTAATGCCTCCAACTCTCGAATTTCAGATTCCAGAGCAACAAAGTCGACAGTGAGAGAATCAGCCAACTCTGGATATCCCTCTTCTCTGATCATCGTCATGTAGCAAGAAAGGGAACGTCTAAACTGGTCAAAACAATATCCTTGATGAAGAAGTTTCGTAATCATGCCATCAAAAAAGAGGACAAAGAAACCGAGATCCGTGCGGAAGATGTCTTTGTTGGGATCGGAATCGGCCAAAAGGGCTAGGACACGTTCGTATGGAGATGGTCGAGATCCTGCAGGCCATGGTATGAAAGAATAAGAGATATTCGAACATGATAAAAAGATTTAAAGCGAATTACATGCATACCAATACCAATAGAGGTCCCCGCAGACTGAGGTCTGACAATTGGCTCCATCAGTCTAGTCTCAACTGGCTCCGAGATGACAGTAGGTGTGGTCGTTGAGGGTATATCAACCTCTCTAGGTAAATCGACAATGCCTCTCGGCGGTGAAGGAGAGACACCACTGTTTTGCAAGCTAGCGGTCCTAGAAACCGTAGTCGCATCAGTCATGATGGCTGGTCCTATGGTTACACTTCTTTATTAGTCAAAACAGAAACTTAGACAAATAAAGAGGATCATGGTGATAGGATTATATGCGTACCCGCAAGTCCATTACCCTCAGGTAAACTGGAAATGCCGGGGATCGTAACCGTATCAATCCCGGAGGCTGGTCCTGTGATTACACTCCTCCATTAATCAAGTAAAATTCAGACAAATAAAAAAATCACGGTGATGAAAATTATATGCATACCGGTGAGTCCATTACCCTCAGGTAAATTAGAGATGCCAGGAATCGTGACGGAACCAGTTCCAGTAACTGGTCCTGTGATTATAATGCTTTGTTATTCAGATAAAAGATCTAACAAAATAAAGAGAATTAGATATATACCTGCAGATGAATCACCCTCAAAGGATGGTCCTACAGCCCCTCTGGTGGCCTGCTCAGCCAACATGTCAACTAACAGCCTAATGTCGGATCCTGAGAACCTTGGTGCTGAGACATACGCTTGTTCCTCAAAACCTATATCATGGAAAGCCTCATCCTCAACTGGTCTCTCTAATACGGCTCTTGCATGAGAATTTAGGTGTTGGATATATACAAAAAGGACGGAGAAAGAAAGAAGAGCTCAGATGTACCTGCAGTAGTGGCAGCAGATTCTTTCGCCCCGATATCCGTGCTTGGATTCTTCAAGTTATCTGAAAGAAGGCAAAGCGCAGAAATAATTAAAGGAGAAGTAAATCCTGAATTCCCTAACTCTTCCAAATGCTACTCGAGTAGGGTATCATCGAATTTAGATATACCTGTGCATAGAATTGTTGGTTCAACACTATTAACATGCTCAGTATCCACGTTCATGTCAACATCCATGGGCTCGTCATGAATGGCATCACACATCTGCTGCATGAAGCTGTCCAAACGGCTAGAATCAGGGAATACAGAATCTTGTGGAAGCTCACCTTCATAATGGTTTCCTGAAACATAAAACATAATCAAGTTCAATGAATCCAAAAGGAGAATCGTCTTTAATTAATAAAGACAAAAGAGTATTACCCTTTTCTCCGCCGTCGATACCTCCTAACTCCGCTTCGTAGGTACGCCGACCAATATAGGGTTTATGAGCGGTCTTCTTCTGTTTCGGAATGCGAACTCTTACAGAGCCAATAGGCCGTTCATGCATGAACTTAGTCCGCATCTCGACCTGTGCGGGAGCTTTGCCACTAGGCCGGGACCTCGCATAGCGACAAGCGAGCGACTCATGTTCATCAACCATTCTACCAGGGGTGATAATAGTCATCTTGTTAGGATAAGTGAATAAGACCTTTTGCTCTGGTTTTTAAAAAAACAATGGAGACCTAGAAAGGATATGACGTTGATGCCAACGAAAGAGGGCCAGATCCATTAATCCTGAAAAGAAAGAGTCGGACAAACCTGTAATAGGTTCTTCCTCGTCGGTATCTACGTCCACATGTTCTTCCTCGGAAGTCTCATCCTCATCATTAGTAGGAAGAAGCTCTTCATCATCCTCCATCCTATCTCTGCTCGAAAGAGAGGGTTTGGCAGGCTTTTTCCCATGCTTCTTTGAAAGCTCAGCCTTACGAGTAGCCTTGATAGTGATTTGAACCAAGTGCTTGGCCTCCAACTCTAAAAGGCTCCTCACGCCTAGAATTTCATTAGCAGAAAGGAACCACTTGCAGCTGAGAAAAGTAAGCAACGGCTTGCGCTTAGAGGAAGGAAGAGCGAAGTAGGCCCCAGTGCAGCCCGCCATAGTCCAAAGCCATGCTCGAACGCCATCAATAAGCCCTCCCTCAGTCCTCAAACCATGGCTCGGATTCCCAACATACAGCTGGTTGTAACCGAACTGGCGAGCAAAGCGACACGGAAGGTAAGGCTCTATATGACAACGGCTCTTCGCCCGAAGAACAAGATATCCGACACGGATGTTCACCAACCAACGGAAACAACCAACGTCAAGAGAAGTCCGACCAGTCCTGGGTTTTTCCTCATCAATCAACACATCACCGTAACGGCCCGAGAAGCGAGGAAAATATTTGAAGAACTCCCAGCTCTTACGAACTTGAAGCTCCCGTTGTATATCAGTGAACGTCTTCCCGAACCATTTACTCCTTTCCAACAGCTGCACAAAAGGAACGGAGACATCAACAGTACTAGGCGCCGACATCAAATCAGGATGATGAAGTACGAGCCACGCCATCAGGTATGTGTACGGAAGCTCAACCTTTACAGAAATAAGTTCAGTCGACAGTTCAGGACCCACCTGCGCAAAACCATCAACCAAGTACCTAAGCCCGCAATGGATGCCAGCAACCATCGCCAGAAGTAGAGAAAGCTCCCTCCCGTAAGCTAACTGAACGGCAGGGAAGAGCACCTCAAGAGGTAAGGCATCAGAAAACTGATATGGAACGACGCACTTCTTCAACCAAATGGCAAGATAGCCTGCTAACAGAGTCCTGGGCTGAATAGACTTATGTGCATGGCCAAGAAATGTCCGAAACTTGGTTCCTGTAGAAAAAACTCCCTCAACACCGACGGTGGTGTAGGAACAAGCTTCGGCCTTTTCCATCAACTCATTAATGGAAGAAGGTGTCAAAATGTCTAACTCACGAATAGCTTCGCTTGGACCACCCTCCAAATGCTAGAATAGATAGACGGCAAACTGCTTCAAGCTGATTTGTCTCTTCCTCTTCGCCTGAGCGGTCACTTTGATTAGAGATGTGTAATAATGACACGTAAGATCCCAAAGCGTGTCATACATATCGGGCGAATCCTTCTTCATCCACTCCAATTGCATGTTCGAGGGAAAGTACTCCTGGTATGGACAATCCCCCATCGGAAGGCCAGAAACTTTATGCATCTCATGCAAAGCTAAACCTAACTCTCCACCGCAAGTCAGGAAGGTATTGCTATCAGGGACGTACGTTTCCAATAATGCTAGAAAATGGCGACAGCTGACCAGAAATCCATACATGATGGCTCGTATAGGCGCATACAACCCGCTGCTTCTCAGATCATCTTCCCAACGTCCCAAGACGTAACTAGTCATACGGGTCCACCATCCCTTGGGTTGTGAGTAAACCCAACCAAAACATCTAAAATCTGGTGGAGGCAACTTCCTCCTAAGCTTAGCCAAACGATTCCTCACAGTAGGAGCAGCTGCTGATACCTCGTCTGGGGGTGCGGTATCAAGACCCAGAATCCCTGGTCGAAGACCGCGAATATAGTTATGCCCATCGGAGCCTGGAGTCTTATGTGGGAGATATATCCGCAATGAACTCGGTTGCTATCATCTGTGAGATTCTAGGACATCCGTCGCTGAACAGCTTGCCCCTCCAAATGAGTAAAGGAATGCTGACGGGGAATGGAAGGAATATAAAGAAGAGCTCCTTCGTCATTATTCAACAAATGCTCATCAGCCAAAATCAACCTAGCCGGATCCTCGACGGAATCTCCAAACAGATAACTAGGCCTCTCTAAAGCCTGAGTGGAAATGGAGTCTGCGGTAAAAGGAGCATCAGTGATCAACTAGCGTAACGAACGGCGTCCCCCATCTCGTATCAGACGGCAGGACTCATCGGAACGACTTCTATCAAACTCAGGAAGTAGACCAATAGCCTGCCTGTCAGCAATAGAAGAGAAAACTTCCCCACTGCAACCAGTAGTAACATGAGGGGGAAGACTATCCGTAGGAAATTCAACTGTAACAAAACAAGGGTAGAGTTAGAAAGTTATCCATAAATTATACAAGAATTAAATCCATCTCACAATAGAGCGAGATAGGATCTTCCATTGGGCAATTGGCAAGACGATTTCGAGTGTCCTACACTGGAAGAGCGGTATGCATCATCATGTAAACAACGTGATAACATACCCCGACGTACACAGTGTAAGACAACACGAAACCGCCCCCAACATGCCGGAAGACTTGAATTGACTAAGCAAGACAAGTCTGAAACCTCGACCCCCGCGAAGGAGGATGCCGGTTCTTCCCGAATGACCCGCGAATGGGCCAAACGAGGATACAACAGAACCACGAATTTGCTAAAACCTCGACCCCCGCGAAGGAGGATGTCGGTTCTTCCCGAATGACCCGCGAAGGGACCAAACGAGGATACAATAGAACCACGAATTTCCTGAAACCTCGACCCCCACGAAGGAGGATGTCGGTTCTTCCCGAATGACCCGCGAAGGGGCCAAACGAGGATACAACAGAAACACGAATTTCCTGAAACCTCGACCCCCGCGAAGGAGGATGTCGGTTCTCCCCGAATGACCCGCGAAGGGATCAATCGGGGATACAGAAAGCACACAGCACACATACTCACCCCCAAAAGAGAAAGCTGCGGAGGTGGATGCCGCGGGAGCCTCCCTCTCGCTATGCTGTGAAAAGGAGCGGCTCCTATGAAATCGCAATCGGCGCGGAGACATGGAGAACCTGCGATGAAAATTGATGGGTCAGGTACAATCATAGATCTGAGCGCCCGAGATTTAAAAGGGAAATTAAGAACTTTAACTAAAATCTTATAAAATAAATGAGATTTTATAGTTGAAGTCTAATTAAACCTATGAGTTTTGTGCATGCAAAACAATGAGCTCATATTGTGGGGTAAACTCTCATGGTAAATTTTGGTGAAATACCCAAAATACCCCTCGTGTTTAAGACTAAATTCTAGTCAAGGACACGCTCGAATTGGATCATGATCATTGTGTTTGTTCATCTAACACCCCCCAATATCTCATAATTTCGGCTAACTTTACAAATAAACCCTTTTGTAAAATTTGGCTAATTTTGCAAATAGACCCCTCCATAATTTTCGGTCTAGTTTTCGCATACCCTTCTCAAAACTTTGGTCATGGATTTGTGGTCTAAACCCTTAAAATTTCAGCCCTAAAATTTTAGCCCTTTTGTAGATAAACCCTCCTACAATTTTTGGGTTGCTTTTTGCAATTAAACCCCTCAAACAATGTTGATTCTTTTGCATGAAAACACCCCTCAAAGTTTGGTCAAATAGGTGTGGAGTTTCAGCCCCAAATTTCAGTCTACCTTTGCACAAAAATCCCAAATTTCAGTCCATTTTTGCATAAAAGTCCCTAAAATTTCGGCCATATTACATTTTTGCATAAAACCCCCAAATTTTGGTCCATACATACAACCCATCATCAAGATCCTATCTTTTTTATAAAACCCAACCCATGAGAACAAAAAGCCATGATCTTGGCATAGGAATTCATGTCATACCCCCATCACAAGCATAAAGTTGCAATCTTTCTTAAAAAATTAGAGAGTTTTGAAAGAGAACATACCCAAATCAAGAAGCTTCCTTTGAGCTTGAAAATGAAGAAGGAAAAACCCTAGCCTTGAGAGAGGATATTTTCAGCCAAGAGGAGAGTACAAAAATCTGAATTTTTTTTTGGGTTGAGGGGTTTTAAAGAAGAGAGTTTTAATGGGTTTGGAGTTCTTAGAGGAGGGAAACAATGGTGTTTGGATAAGAGGAGGAAGAAGATAGAGTTTAGGGGGAAAAGGACACTCTTTTGAAAATTTGGAAGAGGGGGAAGAATTCATAATACAAAAGAAAACAAAAAAAAGAAATGAGACATGTGTCTCGGTTTTTGAACCGAGACACCCTAGGATGTCTCGGCCTTGGCCGAGACACCCAAGGGTGTCTCGGCCAAAGTTGAGACACCCACGGGCGTCTCAACCCAGTTCGAGCCCCCTGATGCTCTTTTCAAACCTAAATTTCACCCGTCTTCGCCGGTTATTGGATATTTTGACAGAATCAACACTAATCAACACCGGACGGTTCAAAACCCTAGGGTCAACGCCAGTCAACGCGTAACCCTAGGTCAACGTAGGTCAGCGCGTTGCAACCAAAAGTCAACACCAGGCGATCCGAAACCCTAAGGTCAACGCCGGTCAACGCGTAACCCTAGGTCAACGCCAGTTAACGAGTTGCAACAAAAAGTCAACGCTGGGCAATTCGAAACCCTAAGATCAACGCCGATCAACGCGTAACCCTATGTCAATGCCAGTCAACGCATTGCGATCAAAAGGTTAACGTGCGACGTCCAAAACCCTAAGGTCAACGCCGGTCAACGCGTAACCCTAGGTCAACGCTAGTCAATGCGTTGCAACAAAAAAGTCAACGCTAGGCAATTCGAAACCCTAAGGTAGACGCCGGTCAATGCGTGACGCTAGGTCAACGCCAGTCAACGCGTTGCGATCAAAAAGTCAATGTGCGACGTCCAAAACCCTAGGTCAACGTTGGTCAACGTCGGTCAATGCGTAACCCTAGGTCAACGCCAATCAATGCGTTGTAATGAAAGAGCTAGTGCGACGAAAATAGTCAGTTCTAAGTCAATTCAATGACATGAGCCAAACCCAACTCACTGATTTTAGACTTGAGACTCCGACGACGGTCAGACGATAAACGCAGCGCCGGAAGGACTTCAGCTATTCATCAAAGCATCGAATAGACTGAAAATCGAAGGAGCCAAGAGTTGAAGCTAACTACAGGTCCTTTACGCCGACTGAAGGTTGGACCAATCACATCCAAAGTATTCTAGCCTCTTTTATAAAAGAAACGAGTCCGGAACGCTTTGGAGGAGGTATCTGTAGGCATCGAAAATTGCTCATAGGTCTCAACGAACAGCTCAGTGCTAAGAAAAGACGATGAACATTACTATCCAATTCACAGAATCTTGATTGATGTCGACGAACGCCTAAAGTGGATCGACGAACTACGTGGAGTAACGAAGTTTTAGAATAATGAGGATATGAACTGATCGGGAGCCCCGCATCACTTACAAAAGGCGAAGCGCCGTATGTGTACCGGTTTAATCCATAATGATCTAATCATCGGAGATTATAAATCTCTTCGTTAGTTTTCCAACGCATTTTGAATAGCTCAAATCCGAGTTCGGACGAAGAAATTACGGCGGAAACGGACAAGTGCACGGAAAAGAGCGTCTCAGCCTGAGTTGAGACACTCCGAGGTGTCTCGGCACAAGCGAGACACCCCAAGGTGTCTCGGCCTGGCTGAGACACCCAGGGGTGTCTTCAAGCCCGAAAATCTGTCGTTATGTGGTTTTAACGGCCCGAACTCCCTTGGAGCCTATAAATACAGCCCCAGGCCCTCATTTTTCTGGATCTGGAATTTTGGAGAATTGGCAAAGCCCTGCCGGACTGAAGAGTGATCGAGTTCTTCAACAGAAGAGAGAGATTCTTCAGATCTGCATCACCCACATCCGTTCCTTAGGATTATCCCGTTGCGATAATCCTAAGAAGAGCAATTATCTCGCCGTTGCCGAGATAAGCGCTTCTGCTTCTAGATTTCTTCGCGAATCGACGGAGTTCTGGATCTGATCTGATTGTCAGGTAGTCCACGGATATCAACGTCCCTGTCACCGGCTAAAGACTCACGCAAGCAAGAAACGACGAACGGATCTTGCGTTATTTTCGAGAAAGTTATAATCTTTCATTTTCTTTCTTAAAATTTGAATTCTTTGTAAACGATTAATATTATAATGAATTCAGCAATGAAGGTAACTTTTGCCGAAAACAAAAATAACGAAAACTAAAAATTCTAGAAAACTACCCATTATGATGCCATCAGTCGACTGACGGATTTCATCAGTCGACTGATGAACTGATCGTTAGAGGCATTTTCCAGCTCATCAGTCGACTGATGACCTTATCAGTTGACTGATGATCTCATCAGTCGACTGGTCAGTCGACCAAAACAAAACAGAAACTATTTGTTGTTCCAAGCGATTTCTTCAGTCGACACATCAGTCGACTGATGTCATCAGTCGACTGACCAGTTGACTGATAACAGGTTATCAGCCTGTTTTGAAACAAAAATTTGATTTTCAAACATCTTTTAAAAATAGCAAATAAAATCAGGAAAATGTAAAACTTTGGAAAATGATTGTAAACATGATAATACACATGTTACAAAAACTAGTTTTCAAAAATTACCTCCCATTTGTAAAATAACATCATTTTACAAATATGTCCAAAACATGAAAACATGAAATACTTGAATTTTGATGTTTTGACATAAGCCAAGTTTTAAAACTTTGTAAAATGATTTTATAGACTTGATAAAAAGTATAAAGTATAGTTGTTAAGTCAATAAACCATATAAACCAAGAGCATAATATTTTTCCAAATACAATAGAATATGAAACATATAAAAGTATATATGAAGATATATATTGTTTCATATCTATATAGCTAAACCAAAACATATATGTATATATATAAATATTGAAAGTACCCTAATGCCACTAGGAAGGAACCCTAGAGGGGGGTGAATAGGGTTTATGCTAATCTAATCCGATTTATGCCAAATTAAAACTTATTAATAAATATATCCTAGCACAAGAGATATGAATAATATATGTGCAAGGATATATAAATAACACAAGGGTGAACAATATAGTGGATGAAATA
>BQKN01000166.1:53221-71272 GCA_022839385.1 Asparagus kiusianus | reverse complement strand
TACAATGATATCAACAATGAAGAAAGCAACGAATTTTCCCGCGAACACCTTAAAGTCCCCACGATTAAACAAGGAGGGCCTTCCCTCTGCTTCTGTCGTAATTTCGATTGATTTAGTTTGTAATAAGCTTTCTTATAAATACAAACGAAATCCCCCATTTTCGGAAAAAAAATCAGAAATTTACACCTACAGGAGATGGCGACCACAGTGGGAGAAGCTGTTTCTTCAAACGAAATGGTGGTAGCTCAGTTCGACGAGGTTGCTGTTAGGACAACGGTGGAGTCCCTAGAGATCGAGTTTGACCAGGCCAAGTACGAAGAGTACTTGTCTTCCTCCTCTTCCGGTGGCGAAGCGTCCCGCAAACGCTACAGAGTCATGCACAGGAGCCGACCTCCGACGGTCAAAGCTCCCGCGCCAGAAGACTCTACCCGAGTCTCGACAGGGAAACCCACCCCAAACACTCTCGAGGCCGAGTCCCAGATCGAGAGTGTGAAGGGAGGGTCTACTAAGTGGGTCGCCAAACGACCCTCGGTAACACCCGCTCCAAAAGAGACACCCATTCAGCCCGGCATAAGCCACGCTGTCACAGCCCGTGCGGACGCTCTCTCTACTGGGAAAGCTCGCCAACAGCAACGGCAGACACTGGTCAGGCAGAAAGCCCAGACCTCCGCTTCACGCGACGGCCTAGATCACCACACAGGCCCGAGAAGCGAGAAGCAAATTGGCAACTCGTCCAATGTCGGGAGGTCCTCCAGATCAGGAGCGCCAACCGAGAAGGAGGAGGCCGCCCGCTCAGGTGGACTTCGCTTTTCAGGTCACATCCCTGACACGAGTAAACCACCCCAAGCGAGGGGCCCCATCAGGACGGGCGAATCCTCAAAGGCTGGCGAGCCTCGCCATAATCTTTTGGCGGATAAACGCAAAGATAAGAAAGTAGGCGACACTTCGCGAGCCCACTCGCTCAAATGAAGGGTTGAAACTCGCCTACGCGCTGGAGTTCTCCTAGACGCGAAGACTCGCCCATCAAAGCGAGATCGCCTAACTCCAGCACCACATTACTCTGCCCAGCGTGCACCGGGGGATACGTCCAAAGGCCCCTCGTGTACACGCCCAAGCGATCCTTCTGATACTGGGGGTTGTCACCAACCACCCACAGGAGATCTCCGAGAATATCTGACTCGCAAGCGCACTATGCATAAGGCGAACCCTCAGTGCCATTGCGAAAGGCTCATCCACACGGTACTCACCGACTGCCAATGCTTAGGAACGGCGAAACCTTCGGTGTTTGAGAGACTTTCTCAACAAGCTTCACGACGGAGGACCTCCCGTTGAATGCGTCGTCACCAAAAGAGACGCGCTACTGATGATCTGGAGCTCCCGTCTACCACAATCAACATGACGGACAAGGGTAAGGCGGTATTCTCCGATACCCCAGATTCAGATTCCATTCTGGGACCCAATCCTCGGTTGGCCCGACGTAGTCAAGGCGGCATATACCAGCGAACCCGTAGTCGCAAGGGAGCGAGCATCGGGTTTGATTACTCTACCCTGGTCCCTCCCTCCTACGGCGAGGACGAAGTTCATTCGGCGGCTGCCACATCCCAAACCTCACATTCGGGACAAAGCACGCCGGCGGGAGTACACATGACCGAGCTCACCCACGAGCAGACGATGGCTCAAAAGCTGGAGGAACAGTAGGCGACCATCGACTCTCTGCGAGAAATGATGGAGCAACTTCTGAATAAGAAGAAGAAGAAGAAACGGCCCCAACGCCCCTTACCCTGACAAACTGGGGATAGAGAGTGGGTACCACCCCGCCGTCCTACGATGGAAACGGAAGACAACAGTAATCCGCAATCCGATTACTCTTCCAAGATGTCACTAGGGATGTCACACACCGGGGACGGCACCCGTGACAAGAGGTTCGATGAATTCCAGGACCAGCTTAACGCGCTGAAGCTTCAGCAAAACATGAACAAGCTGGGGGTGGTTCGTTCCTACCCCCATTGAATGGGATACAGTCCCATACCCGGCGAAGTTCAAACCAATCAGCTTGGTGCAATTCGACGGCAAGGGCTCACCCTCTCAGCACATTTACTACTTCATGGCCCAAACTGGGTTCCTTACGGGAATGACGCCATTCTTACGCGACTATTCATAGGCACCCTCAAAGGGGTGGCCTTTGAATGGTTCCGCAAGCTGGAGCCCGGCTCTATCAAATCATGGGCTGACATCGAAAGACTCTTTTTAGCCCGCTTCTTCGACGACGATACGGAAGTATCGATGGCCACCCCAGACAAGGATGACATAGCGGTGACCGCCTTGACCGATTCCGAGGAGGACACCAACGTCTTCGCCACAAGAGCGGGAAAGGAGTTCGCGAAGGAATATCCCGCGAGGGCGGAGAACACGGCAAGACCTCCCGCGAGGCCAGCCGCAACAACTCCTCCCAATCCAGATGCACCCAGCTCAAGTCGCCAACCTTTCCGGTTCAACGTGCTCGCACAGCTGAAAAGCATCCATGCGCGAATCACCATGTATGACCTCCTCCGGCTATCCAGATCTACCCGCGAGGCCCTGCAAGAGGCTTTGGCCGACTCAGAGGCGTTCGTCACCCATTTCTCGAAGGAGGCAGAAGCGGAACGAGAATGTACGACCTGCTGTCAAGTCTCCGAGAGACGAGTTCCGTGCATCACTTTCACCCCTGAAGACATGCTCATCAAGAGCACGTCTCACGATCGACCGCTGTACTTCACGGGATACGTCGGATCGGCGAGAGTGGATCGGATCCAAGTCGACCCGGGCTCCGCGTTGAGCATCGTACCTCTGAAATTGATCAAGCACTTGGGGATACCGTCAAAGCACTTGTCCTCGACCACCACGACTATTTTCAGCTTCAACGCCACGGGGACGCGACCGTTGGGCAAAATCCGCCTGAAGTGCCGCATAGGCGAAATGAAGACGGAGGTGACCTGCTATGTCATCGATGCTGAGCCCTCCTACAACGTGCTCTTGGGACGCCCGTGGATCCACGGCAACCGAATAGTCCCGTCCACCCTTCACTAATGCTTGAAGTACGTCGACGATTATGAACGTGTGAAGACTGTAGTGGCCGACAGACAACCCTTCAAAGGCGTCGAGAACTACTTCACAGACTCTCTGCTGTATCAGGACCCCATCGAACCGTCAGTGGAGGAGCCGGAAAGCGGCAACGAGGCGGATAGCGAGCCTGAGTATGGCGATAATCTAATCCTAAATGACTTCGAGTCAATTGTAATTGGTTATGAGAGTCATCATGTAACCAACGCTGTTCAGGCGGAGAAGATTGTCATCAATGAAAAGTCCAACTTTGCTTATGTGTCGTCTTGCTCTACGTCTGATGATGATGAGCCCAACGACCTATGGTCGGAACTCTACCGAGACCCTTCCCTGCATCTGCCTGTATACTCGTCATGCATCACCAAAGCGTAGTCGATCAAGTCATCACAAGCTGTGTTTGTCGTGCCAGCCCGAGGTAAATATCGAAAAGACATTACTTTCGGCCGGATCGATCAGCCCTTGCGCACGCTCTGGGATGAGTCTGAAGACGAGGATCCTGCGCCCCAGTTTTCGCAATACAGTCGAATTGCAAGACGCATGATGAGCGACATGGGGTATGATCTCACTCGTTTAGAGGGCCTAAATTACGGCCGAGGACGCAAGACGGTCATTCGACCTGCTTACATACCTAAAGGGAAACCCTCAAATTACTTCAACAGGACTAGGAGAGGCTTAGGCTACTCCTCCTCCTCGTCGGATTTGTGTTTTTACGTCAACGAAGATTCCGACTACGCATGTTCAGGGGATCAATCGTCAGTAACCTCAGCATGGGACTCGGATGTCAGCGTGAGGGACCTGTTCGATAACCTCACGGTCAACATGGCTACAATGGATCCCGCCGAAATGGCGGCAGATGAACAACTTCCGCTCTATGACGAGACATGGGATCGCCATGTTAACGCCCAGTGGAGCAGTCGCTTCGAGCAACGGAAGCCACCCACCGAAGACGAAGTCCTCCAAGTGAACATGGGCACTGACGAGAGTCCCAAACCCATATTCATCAGCAGTAGCTTGCCCCCTCAAGAAAAAGAGGATCTCATTGCCCTCATACGGGAATACATCGACGTCTTCGCATGGAATTATGAGGACATGCCTGGTTTGGATCCGCGGGTCACCACGCATCGCCTCAACATCAGCCCAGACGCTAAGCCAATCAAGCAGCAGCAAAGGCGGTTTCGTCCCCAGATCATGGAGGCGATCGAGGCCGAAGTAAAGAAACTCATCGAGTCCGGCTTCATCAGAGAGGAGCAGCACCCCAACTGGGTGGCTAACATTGTTCCAGTGCTGAAGAAAAACAGTAAGATCCGCATCTGCATCGACTTTAGGGACCTCAATGCTGCATGCCCCAAAGACGAATTTCCCCTGCCCATCACGGATGTCATCATTGACAACACGTGCGGATTCGAGAGGATGTCCTTCATGGACGGTTTCTCGGGGTACAATCAAATCAAAATGCACCCCGAGGATGAAAAACATACCTCATTCAGAACTCCCATGGGGGTGTATTGTTACATGGTCATGCCCTTTGGACTCAAGAATGCCGGCGCAACATATCAACACGCCATGAGCACGATCTTTCGAGAGCACCTGCGAAAGACAGTGGAATGCTATGTGGACGATCTGGTCGTGAAGAGTCGCCACAAAGGCGACCACCTTCAGGACTTGAGGACGATGTTTGAACTCATGAGGACTCATCAACTCAAGATGAATCCCACTAAATCATTTCTAGGGATGTCTAGTGGTAAGTTCCTCGGTTTCGTCGTCACCATGAAGGGGATCCAAATTGACCCTGACAAGGTGCGAGCCATTCAAGAGCTTCGACCACCCCAGAACCTCAAAGAATTAAGGGGTCTCTAGGGACGATTGGCCTATGTCCGACGATTCATCTCAAATCTTTCGGGCAAATGTCAGCCGTTCTCCAAACTTATGAAGAAAGACACCTCCTTCGTATGGGACGAGTTTTGCCAGAAGGCCTTCGAGGATATCAAGGCGTACCTGTCGAATCCGCCTGTCCTCGCCGCGCCAATCTCAGGGAGGCCATTCCTCATTTATATACGTGTTATGGAATACTCTTTGGGTGCTCTCTTGGCACAGAACGATGATGCCGGCCACGAGCAAGGCATCTACTATCTGAGTAGAACCTTGCAAGGCGCCGAGCAACGGTACCCGATGGTCGAGAAAGAATGTTTGGCCTTGGTGTTCGCTATCCAAAAAATGTGACACTACCTGGTTGGCCAGACAATCCATGTCATCTCCCGGATGAACCCTATTCGGGTCTTCATGACGCAACCGGCAGCGTTGAATTGGCACCTGGCTAGGTGGGTTCTTCTCCTCTCTTAATATGACATCCACTTTATGCCACAAAAATCCGTCAAGGGACAGGCCATCTGCGACCTCATGGCCAGTCATCCACTGGGGTCAAAGACCGACTTGTTTGAAGATTTGCTAGATGAACCGCCCGAGGCCAACGTAACTTCGTCACCAGAGGCGTGGCAGATGTTCTTCGACGGCGCGTCTCGCGCAGCCCCGGATGGCTCCATTGTTGCTGGAGTGGGGGTAGTCATCACTTCCCCACACAACCACGTGCTACCCCGGGCCTTCTCTTTGACAGAGCCATGCACCAACAACGTGGCCGAGTACAATGCCTTACTCATTGGGCTTGAGTTGGCCAAAGAGCTAGATATAAAGCATCTCGAAGCTTACGGCGATTCCCAGCTCATCGTCAAGCAGATGACCGGCGAATACGAGGTTAGGAACGAAGACCTGATCCTACTCCACGAGGCGGCTGTCCGACTGGCGGAATCATTCGAGAGCTTCCGCATTAAGCACGTGCTACGGTCCAAGAACACACACGCGGATGCACTCGCTTCCCTGGTGGCCAACTTGGCTCAACCATTCGGGACGACCCAATGGGTCACGGTGGCAAGTAGAAAGCTCTTTCGACTGAAGGACGTTCCAGAAGCGAACACCACCCATCAAGTCTCAGATCAGCCCAGTGCTGAGGATTGGCGCCTCCCGATCATCGATTACGTCCTATATGACATATTGCCCGAAGATGCAAAGGAGCGAGAGTCTGTCCAGAGACGTGCTACGAGATTCTATTACGATTCGACCACCAAGACGTTGTATCGAAGGTCATACGACGGCTTGTTGCTTCAATGTCTCTCAAAAGCAGAAGCGCAAGAGGCTCTACATGAGGCCCACAACGGCATTGGCGGAGCTCACCAGCCCGGACCCAAACTTTGGGATCGCCTGCGAAGGACAGGTTACTTCTGGCCTGGGATGGTTCAAGACGCCGTTGCCTACGCGAAGCGCTGCCATGAGTGCCAAGTCCACGCCAACTACATGCATCAGCCGCCTGAAGACCTACACCCAACAAAGGCTTCGTGGCCTTTCGAGGCATGGGGATGGACATAGTCGGACCAATATCCCCTCCATCGGTAAGAGGTCATCGCTTCATTCTCGCGATCACTGACTACTTCTCTAAATAGGCTGAAGCCATCCCCTTGAGAGAAGTCAAGACTAACGACGTGATTAAGTTCATCAAACACCATGTCATTTACCGATACGGCGTACCACGACGTATCATTCATGACAATGGTACGCAATTTGTCAGCCATGCATTCATCAGGTTCTGCGACAAGTTCCGAATGCAGAACCTCTCTTCCACGGCCTATAACCCATCAGCAAATGGCTTGGCCGAGGCCTTCAACAAAACAATCATCAAAATCTTGACCAAGTTAACCTCGACCAGCAAACGCGACTGGAATGAAAAACTTGGCGAAAGCTTGTGGGCGTATCGCACAACGGTTCGCACACCGACTGGCCACACGCCCTATTCATTGGTATACGGCTGTGAGGCCGTATTGCCATTAGAAATTCAGATCCCATCCCTCCGCGTCGCCTTAGCAACAGGGATGATGACCGAGGAAAATCACCAACTATGACTCGCAGAGCTCGAAGCGTTGGACGACAAGCGACTGGAAGCTCAACAGCACATTGAGTTTTATCAAGCTCGAATGGCCAAGAATTTCGACAAGAAAGTCAAACGCCGAGCCTTCAAAGAGGGGGAGCTCGTGCTTTTCGTTCGCCGACCAATGATCCTTACTTCCAAGAAGAAGGGGAAATTCCAGTCCAAATGGGAAGGACCATTCGTAGTAGAGACAGTCTACTCGAACGGCGCTTATCGCCTCGTCAAGCCGAACGGCGATAAGATCATGATGCCTATCAACGAAAAATATTTGAAGAAATACTACCCTTAGTTCTTTTTCACTAACTCCCACGAGTCCAAGAGTTTAAACTGGCCCTCACACCCTCCAAATGGTATAAGAGGTAAAACTATTCCTACTCCTCAATTTCTTGAGCCTGAGTATCAGATCAGGCAAGTCGCTCAAGTCAGGCGAATCGCTCAGATCAAGCGGATCAAGCAAGCCTATCAGTCTAGGCGAAATCCACTTTACCAGCTAGATACCCTGTCTTGGCGAATCTCTCAAAACAGGCCAGATTAGCATCTCTGGTGGGCGACATCAAACGCCCATTTGGTCAAACCTTCAGATAGTTAGGACCTCTGACAAAATCAACTCGCCAATCCTCTTCCAAAGGATGGTGGGTCCTCAAAGTCATTCCAATCATGACATTCCCTATCACGTTAACATTAAACCTCTGACAAAATCAACTCGCCAATCCTCTTCCAAAGGATGGTGGGTCCTCAAAGTCGTTCCAATCACGACATTCCCTGTCACGTTAACATTAAACCTCTGACAAAATCAACTCGCCAATCCTCTTCCAAAGGATGGTGGGTCCTTAAAGTCGTTCCAATCACGACATTCCCTGTCACGTTAACATTAAACCTCTGACAAAATCAACTCGCCAATCCTCTTCCAAAGGATGGTGGGTCCTCAAAGTCGTTCCAATCACGACATTCCCTGTCATGTTAACACTAAACCTCTGACACAATCCACTTATCAATCCTCTCCAGAAGGATGGTAGGTCCCCACGGTCGCTCCAATCGCGACAAGACCACATCAAGTTAATGATCATCTCTGATGATTGGCGCCGTTATTCCTACGAATAACACAGCCTAAGTAATGGCCTACCACGCGACGTGCTATCACTTCTGTCAATAGTCACACTCCTACGTCCCTGAGCTATTTAACCTATTCCAGATATCCTAACATTCCCTTAGGATAACTAATGGATAGAGTCTACCCCGTGAGGACTCCTACCGCAACAAATTGTCACATTCACAAATGACGATAATTGTCGAAGGGGTTCGGTAGACGACTTGTCTGTCGGTTCCCCAGGCAACAACTCGCCGAGGAACGAGTCGAAGTTAAGTTCTTCAGTTGGCCACAGGAGTGAACGATTGTTCTCTGCTGCAAACCAAGTGTTACTCTCTTGATCCCACCGGAGCTACAATGCGAAAATCGGAGTCAACCCGATCCCATGTTGTAAGCAACCAAGAGCAGAACAAGGGTCCAAAATGACTAAGTTCAAAACAGAATGGTCAGAGGCTCACCAAGTTCAACTCAAGTTCCCAGCAGCACAAACAAAAAGAAAAGGAGGAAGACCGTGCATGCAAAGCAAGGATAAGCAAAACAAGCAAAAGAGCCACAACGGGCCAAAATTTACATAAGTTTTCAATTTAGTTGTGATGCCCGGGGCACCAACTAAGTTAACAAAAAAAAAGGAGACCTAGGCAGCGCAAGCATTACAGGAATTTCAGCAGGTTAAAAGAGCCGATCTTAGCTTTGATCGCAGCCCGCTCCACCGCACGACGGATCCTCACCTTCTCCTTTTGTTCCTGCTCCCGCCTGGCTAGGTCCACCTTGCTGTCCTCTTCTTCCTGGCGAAGGAGTTGGAGCTCTTGGTCCACCGTCGCGGCAGCCTCGCTGAGCTTCCTCGCCTCATGCTCACGCTCTTGCAGCTTTGCCTCGCCGCGCAGAGAGCCAGCGTCCTCGAAGAAAGCTCTGTCCAAGTAAGCGTCCATCCGGTCCAGTACCGTTTGGCGCCGCTCTCGCAGGCGTCTGAGCTCAGCCTCCTTCGCCCGAATCCACTTCGCCCGCTCTTCACGCTCGAGCATGAGGCGCAGCGAGAGGGGCGGTGGCACGTCGGAAGGGTCCTTATGAGCCAGTTCCTCGAGGCGGTACATCCACCCCTCCACGCGCTCAAGTTCCCGCTCACATCGCCGTGTGAGCGAGGCATCGCCCGCACGGCGGACCGCCTCCAAACCCGCTTCCACAAGGGGGAGCGCATCGTAGTATCGCCCGTCGCCCACGCTGACCGAGAGGGCAATCCCGTGCACCAAGCCCACCAACTGCTGGAGCGGCACGAAAGCGGGGTGAGCCACGGGGTTCGGAACAGAAGGTCCCTGAACCGGGCTCGCAGGGGCAGCAACCAGAGCGCCGACATCGACGACAGTGGCAGAAGAGCCGACACCCTCAGAATCGCTGTGATCGGAAGAGGAAGCCATGAGGAAGAGAAGTTTCTTTCTTTCTTCTTTCGCAGAGATCTTTTTCCAGCAGATTTCTCTCGAAGCAGTCAGGACTCTGCTAAAAAAGGGCGAGTACGGAAATATATTCCAAGAAATCCAACGGCTGAGATTCATTACCCCAAGCCATCAAGCAGTCCGAACGCCCTGCGACGCTTCGAACTCAACGCCATTAAAGGCTACCCTCGAGACACCAAACCGACCGATCGGATTGAGCGAGAGGCGAAGTGTTCAGTCGCTTCACCAATAAATGAGCGTTAATGCGCCTGCAGAGTCTCGGTTGGCAAGCACTTGGGTCCGCCGACCGACACGTGGCGTGAGTTTCGCCCGCAGTTGGATCTCTGACTGTTAGACGAACTCGCCACCATCCAAGTTTTGCCTGTAGTATAAACTCGCCATCATACGAGTTTCGCCTACAGTTCAAATTCGCCATCGATTGAATTTGGTTTTCAACTCCAACTTAGATCATATGGCTTTCGCCCACAGCGTAAACTCTCCAGCAGTCGAGTTTAGCCATTTACTTGAACTCGCCAGCAGTTGAGCAAAACTCACCGCAATCAAGTCTCGCCAGCAATATGATCTCATCTGGAGTTGGGTTTCAACCTCCTAACGAACTCGCCGTCGCCCTAGTTTCGCCGACTGCGTAAAACCAACGAAATAGAGTTTGGCTTCAAGAGTAGACTCGTCGTCACGCAAGAGACTTCGCCTACGGTACGAGACTATCGGCAATCACAGAGCAAAACACTGGAAAGTTACGTATCCAAAGAGTATACGCACGATGAGTGGACATAAACCTCATTGATGCTTTAAGACAGTACATTTGAACAAAGTTATGTTTTTTACAAATTGCGAAAGTCGTAATATTACGTTCAAAGAAGCAAAACATGCACCCAGTGTTTAAGACAATACATTTGAACAAAGTTATGGCTGCATAAATAAGCAAGTCATAAGCAAAAGGTATTGATGCAGTCACAAATCCAAGATTCTAGTCGAGCACGCTAAAGGTGGAAATCTCTACTTTGGCCAATGCTACCCGTCTCGCGTGGTCCTCTCGAGCCTTGTCCTCAGCCGCTCGCCTGATCCGTTCCTCAGAGTTCGACCTAGCGGCAGCGTCTTTTTCCCGCAAAACCAGGAGGCGCTGAGTTGCCACTTCAGCTTTCTCACGGGCAATGACGACATCAGTCTGAAGCCCTTCAAACTTCGCCTCCGCATGTCCCAGTTCGGTTCGCAGGCGATCTATCATGCGATTAAGGTCGACGATTTCCTCCTCCGACGAGTGTTGGTGACCCACCCAGAAATTGGCGATGGACTCTAAATCAGCAATTTCCGTGGAACGGAGCTCCTGCTCTTGAGCCTCCCTGCGCCTGATAAAAGCCAGGCAGGACTCCATATAAACCTCTGGGCCTTCCCGCAGCAATGCCTCTACCCCTATCATGCGCGACTCCAGAAGACGGAGCTCCTGCATACAACGAGAGGAAAGCCGATTTTCGCCCAATCGTCGAAAGTCGACTACGCGATTCAAGAGAGATTGCCTAAAGCTGTCAAAGCTGCCCATTCCAAGATCGACGAGAGAGATCACCTGCCTCATGGCGTTCTCGAACTCCTCGACGCGAGCCTGCCAAGACAAGGAACCTGGGGAAACGGGCTCTTGAACTGGGGCAAGCATCGCAATGGGCGGGATCTCGAGACAAGGTTCCGCCTCCGGCTGCGGAGCAGGACCATGGACAGGAGAAGCCGACGGACCCTTGGGTTCATCATCGGATATCAGAATAGGCTCTGCCTCATGCTCCTCAGGAAGCGCCGCGCCGCCATGGGCTGTGAAGCACAACGAGGACATGAAAGAGGGATTTAGGCAATAGATACCTGTCCACGGCCAAGTGAGAGTAGGATTGAAGGCATACCTTCGGTGGCGGCGGCTCCTGCAGCACCCGAAGAAGACGCCCCCTTCCTCTTCTTTGAGGTAACCCTCTTCACCTTCGGTGCCATCGGGGGATGCAAGAGCAATTTGGATCTCTTCTGGAAAAGACGATGAGGGAACTTTGGTCTTTCTTGACGAGAGGAAGGGTACTAAAATACCCCGACCCTAGACGGTTATATCCGGATCGAATGGACCCTTCGGGCCCAAACAGTTGAGGAGAAAGCCGAATATCCCGTATCCTATACGAGCGGCTAAGATTCGGCAGTTTCGGGGCATGATCTCTAGCCAACGGCCCAGATCGGGCGTGAAGGACGAAGAGATCCATCACACCGCAATTAATACAAGGCGGCGCACCCACGTCTCTGTAACTGACAACGCACGTGGGTAAACACACGACCCGCTAAAAGCGGAGCCCACCTGTAACTAAAATCGCTGTTGGAATGGCAACTGTGAATTCGTCCCCAGGTAAAATTCGCCTGCAGGTGAAACGGGTCTGTGACTAAAAATCTGCCGAGGAAAGCTTCCCGCGGCTAAACACCAACTAGTACATGAAAATATCTATGTTTACATATGGAATGCACACAAGCCATAATCACCAGAAACAAAAGGATAATTTCATTCATGAAAAGGAAGTCCTATTACAAACAGGAAATCGGAGGCGAATTACAAGGATTTCAATCACAGTTCCGCATCACGAATTTCTTCAGCATGGCGAAGCTCGAGCCTCCTTAAGACCTCTCGACGAATATCCTCCTCTGTGCACGAGAGCAAGTTTTGAATGGTCTCTTTGACATCCTTGAGGGCTCGATCCTTCTCCCCAACAGAGTCAGTGGTCAGTTGCCGGCGAGACTCAACACCCTCCAACTCCTTTGCCGCCTGATCACGAGCCTTCTCTTGAACGATCAGGGAGGCCTGTGCGTCAGCTATAACCTGTTTCAGCCTCTCTACTTCAAAGGAGAGGCGGGAGAACCGGCTATCGACCGTCTCTTGCTCGCGAGCCACTCGTGCATCCTCGGCTTTGGCCTGCTCCAACTCTGCTGACAATTTTAACTCCAGCATCATGTTCTCGTTCAGGTGACGATCACGATCTGCCAGAGCTGCTCGAACTTCGCGGGAGGCGAGATCAAAAAGATTGGAACCTTCCGCGCGAAGAGTGAGTAGCTGCCGAACAGCCCCCTCCACTTCGTATAGACGCTGAAAGTAGGGCCTCGCCGCGGCAGCGCCAAGCCTCTTACGCAAAAAGGACGCATCGTCCTTAAGAACTTCCTTGAATTCCTTGAAGGGGTAATTCTCCTCCAAGACCAGCCGGGTGCAGTGGGCCAACGTGTCTTCAAAGTTGGCCAGAGCTCGCGCCACCTGCGTCTTTCGCCAGCATTCCAGGGGAGAGAGAGCGGCGTCTTCGACAGAGGACGAAGCCACAATCGGGGTACTGGTGGTCATGATCGCAGAAGCAGCGACTGGCACCCCCAGAGCTGGGACAATCGCTGGTGCCACCAGAGTGGTAGTAGCAGGGTCGCAAGTCGCCACCAACAAGGAAGCAGCCGTCTGCCCAGTGGGAGTTCCCCCTCGAGCTAGAGACTCTCGCACCGAGCGCTCACCCCCAATCAGTGATCCCCCGGGCGGTGCTCCCTCGAAGGTGGAGGTTCCCCCTAGTTGATCCGTCGAGACCGATACTCCCTCTTCACTCGATAACGCCTCGTGAATTGAGGCATCGTCATCCGTCTCGGATTTGCCTAAGGGACCCTCCCAAGAGGGAGGATCCTCTTTGCCAGCAACTTCATGGGAGGGGCCAACTGTGGATACGAGAAAAATAAGGATGATGAATGCCCCTTTGGCTCAGAAGGGTCAACAACCCTGAAATTCATACTTACCGGAACCCCCTAGTTCTTTTTCGCCCCCACTCCCCTCCTCTTCGTCAGAAGGGATTGGGATGACCTTCTCGACTGCACCTGCACGGATTCAACGGGAATAGTCAGAAAATACGGACCCAACTTCGTACATGAAAACACCGCACCGAAAGATTACCTCCTGGTGCAGGCGCAGGAGTCGTTGAGACCCCCGCCTGTGACCCCACACCGGATGAAGGAAGCGTGTCCTTCAAAATCGCTGGAGCTGCCTGCGGTGCGGCAGAAGGGGCAGGATGAGCAACTCCCGCCCCAGAGACAGTGTCGTCCCGACCAGCCACCGCTTTAGTGGTCACCACAGCCTCCTCGCCACGGGCCCTCTTGGCTGCTTCCGTTCTAGAACTCTCCACCGCTTCTCGCTGCCGTTTCGAGAGCAGTGAACTGCTTGGAGATAACAGAGGCGCCCCCATGCACCCAGTAATCGTACTTCGGGCTTGTTCTAGATGTTTACTCGCCCGGGTTAACTCAACAGGTTCCCTCTGCTCGCCTTGGGAATCTAGAGGGAGACTGAAAAGAGGAGCTCGTGCCTCGGCGCTTCGGATTCGTCTGTTCTCACGTCCTCACCCTCAGAGTCCCCTACAGGACCCTCCATGAGCCGCTCCCTAGCAGTTGGATGGCCTCTCCGCCTCGAAGGACGAGCAACCCCTCTTGGGCGACGCCCGTGCTCCGCCAGACATGAGCTCTAAAACCAGAAGTCAACAGGATTGGCGTTGGCGCCCCGATACCACCGATAATATGAGAGCGTGTGGTGCAAGTCACGATCCTTCGAGGGTAACTCAAAACGGGCATCGGTACCGCCAGCGTGAGTCCAAAACCATCCCCGAGCTCCGTCCACCAGCCCTCCTTCAAAGCGTAGATGGGGATTGGCGTTGTCCACATACAATTGATCATACCCAAACTGGCGGGCGAACCTGCAGGGGATGTATGGTTCGAGATAGCATGTAGAGCCCGTTCTTAGAACGTGATACCCTGGCCGGATGTTTACCAACCAGCGAAAGGCTCCGCGAGGGAGGACTGTGTAGTGATCCGCCGTCGGCGCATCCCTCAGGGATTCTCCATATCCGCCCCCGCTGAAATAAGGGAAGGAGCGGCGAAAATTGTAATACCCAAAGTGGGAGAGCGTCTTTCGCGCATCAGGGATGTCCTTGCATTTCCAGGAGTACCTCTCCAAACGCTGGACGAAGGGGACGAACTTGTCGCCTTGGAGCGACGCTGGGGCGCTCATCAAACATTCACAGTGGTAGACGAACCACGCCATCAGATAGGTGTACGGCAACCCCACCCTGGGATTAGGGGTCCTGATAACCTCTCCTTCCCCCTCGTCAAGGACCGACACACGGCAGAATTAGGACGTCAGAGTACGAAGCCCCCGATGGATGCACGCTATTGTCGCCGACACCAGGGAGTAAGACTTCCCATGAGCTAAACAAACCACCGGGTACACGACCTCCACAGGAAGAGCTTCGAAGGAGTGAGTGGGGATTACACACCTCTTCAACCATAACATGAGGTACCCCGCGAGCAGCGCCTTCCCAGATATGGGGGACTTCGCCTGATGGTGGAATGAATGAAGGACCGTACCAGATTTAAATCCGCTCTCGTCACGTTCGAGAGTTATGGTGCTCCCCTCTTCGGCTGTTCTCGCCTCCACTTCAGATTGGTCGCATTCGCCTAGCGGGAGAGCAGGCTGCCCCTTGACATCGTTCCCCGGAAACAGATAATCAGCCCAATTCTTGTGGCTGATCCCCGGGGTCCTCTTCTTCTTCCCCTTATGATCCACTGAGGTGCTGAGACAGATGTGATAGTGGCAGAGTAACTCCCACAGAGTCTCAACCGCCAAAGGCGAATGGATTGACAGCTGGTCAATCTCAGCTTGATCGGGGACGTACTCCTCGTAAGGAAAGTCTCCCAGGGGCAGCCCCGACATGTCGTACATCTCGTGAGGGGTGATACCAAGCTCACCGTTGGGGGTGAAAAATGTGCTGCTTTCCGCACAATACAGTTCCAGGATACTGTGGAACTGAGAAGCGTTGATCCGCAGGCCATGTCGAGTGGCTTCGATGGCCACATACAGCTCTGTGTTCTTGAGGTCGGCATTTTCGGCCAGAACATGGTCGGTGATCTTGGACCACCAAGTGTCGCTGCCGGGTGCAGAATAGACCCACCCCGGGGCTCTGAAATCCTTCGGGGGAAAGCTCCCTCTGACTCGGAAGAAGTGGTGACGGAAGGTATCCGCTACCGTTGTCGACTCCCCTACGGGCGGTTCAGCGGACAGTAAGCCAGGGCGTAGACCCGTCACACGCTTGCATGAGCCATCCACTCCATATCCAGTTGTAGAGCCCGTGAAAATGCCGCAAGTGACCGCATCCTGAGTTGGGGTCAACTCCCAGGCCATCGCCCGAGGAACCGCGAGGGACCGTAGCTCGATGATCGAGAACCCCCTCGACATGCTGGGGAGGTAGTAATGAGTCCCTTCTACCATGTGGAACCACATGCTCTCTTTGAGTAACAGGACAGAAGGGTCGGTCATAGCATCGCCGAACAAAAACTGAGGTTTCGGCAGCTCCACCCTGGCATCATCTGTCAGTGCCGCGTCAGTTGTCAACTCGCGCAGTGTCAAGTGGTGGCCGTCCGTGACCCTCTTTATCAAGCCATTTGGCTTATCGGCGGTGAACACGGGTAATGGAGCCAAGGAGGGAAATCGAGGAGGTGCCGTGTAGTTCGTACCACCGGTGTGGCCAATGGCCACACCCTCCGGGAAAGCCTCATCGAAAAAAGTCGCTGCAAGAAAGAAAAAGTCAATCAAGACGAAATCCGCCATATGAGCAAAGTCGCCCATCAAGCAGAGGCGGGCGAAATCGCCCGTCGAAAAGGGGGAACCCACTTCGAACGAGGTCTATTCGTACAGACGACACTCCCATCTTACAGGAAAGAGCCGAACTCGCCTATCGAAAAGGGAGTTCGCCTCCCTCCCGCCAGAGGTTGAATTCGTCCGCAGAGACATAAATCGCCCTTTAAAGGCAAATAGGGCTAATTTTGCCCCAAATCGAGGAAGCTACCAAAGGGTGGCGGCATTCCAGGGTAATGAGCGACACTTATCTCCCCAAACCCGATGCCTAAGACCTACACGAGGTCGTCCAACGAACCCATCGACGTACCTGAGCGCGGCTCCGGAGCACTAGCGGGCATGCCGGCGGAGAGACGGTCGGAGTAACATCCCGGGCCTGCGCCTCTCACTTTGCACCTCTTAGATCTTGGAGCCATGGAAAGATGGAGCGGGAATTCTTATCTTGGAAGTTCTTTTCAAGATTCAAGAGCACGGTGAATCCCAAAGGAGGAAGAGAGCGAGTTTAAAAGGGCGGAGTTGTCCACGTGGCCACGATTGCCCTCGAGAGGCGAAAACCCTAACGGACAAGAAACGTGGCCACGATCAAATTTGATGGCCCGGATCACCCTCGGTGCATCAGGAACCGAGATTGGCGGTTACATCCGATGGTTGGATTCGAAAATCACGGTCACGATCAGAACGAGGCGCACTGAGTGGACGTCAAAATGGCAAATCATGATAATGCCACGCCGCATTAGCTGGAAAGGCACGGAGCCCCGCAGGGGGACACGTGGTCTGCGTGCATTAGGCCTACTTTCACCCGAGAGAAAGGTCTCAACGGCGATAACTTGAATGAAATCCGCAAGTCAGTCAGAATTTCGCCATCAAAAGCCTAACTTCGCCTGCACGACTCACCCACCTTTGGGAAGCAGGCGATTCACCCAAAATCTAGAAACCAGCAAAGTGATTTTATTTAGACCCACGCCCCAGATGGCTAGGGGTCAGAGTGGAAATCTTAGCACTAAGCCTAAGAGAAACTACTCGATAACTCATCATACTGAGGGGAATAGTATGGCTAGCCCGATTCAAACAGTAATCGGTAAAGGCAAATCAAACCCGTTGATAGCTGAGGGTTTGCTAAAAATCCTAATACACCTGGTCCAAAACTTCTTTATTTAAAGTATTCCAGACCACACGTAAGTCGGTTTTGGTCTGAAAACTTTGAAGGGGGTCTTGTAGACAGTAAAAATTACCACGGCGGATTAGCGAACGAATTCGCCCGCAGAACAGGACCACCCTCTCTTAGGTGAAGAGCCTACTGTAGCCGCTAAGTGGATTCGCTGACACACGAGCCCCCACAGTAGTCGCACATGCCAAATCACATGGGTCCGCCAGCGAGGCGAATCCGCCTTCACCAACTGAATCCTCTTGCAAGGGAGGTACTCAAATCCGCCCTCATATGCTGAAGGCCGGGTTTCCAGGGACAAGCCTCCCCTACTTCCCACGATGCGAGGGAAAGGAGCACAGTGTCTCAGATCCGTCAGACGGCCGCCCGCGATTCAAGCGAACGAGACAGACGCCGGACCGGCCTGCATACTCATAAATGCGGGTCACCTCACCCATCAAAAGGAAGAGCCGAAGCCGTCGGCGCGCCGCAAGCTATCTGGAGCTAGCTCTGACGCGAGACGTCCATTCTCCCACCCCTATTCATACATAGGGAGAGGGGAGGAGGCACAACGCCCCAGGACCGCCGGAGGGTCACTCGGTGTTAGGTCTCATGTTATGAGCCTACATCTTCTAATCTTGTTTTGAT
>BQKN01000166.1:9077-32982 GCA_022839385.1 Asparagus kiusianus | reverse complement strand
GAATTTGTATATACAATTGCAACATGATATAGGCCTGAAATCTGAAGAGGTTTTTGGACATTGGACTTTGGGAATAAGAGTTATAGAAGTTGAGTTTACAACTCCCAGGAGCTTACCTGTCCTGAAGAAGTCTTGTATAGCCATAATGACTTCTTCACCAAAAATGTCCCATGATGATTTGAAGAAAGCCACACTGAATCCATCAGGTCCAGGTGATTTATTGTCTGGCATAGAGAAAATTGCATCTTTGATTTCTTCTCTAGATACTGGTTTTGACAACTCTCTAGCTTGAGAATCATTCAGACATGGCCAGTTTTTATGATATTCATGTCAGGAGGATAAGTATCCACAGCAGTACCCATGAGATTTTTATAGAATGAAATGAGTTCATTTACAATTCCTTCAACTTCTGTGATCCTATCTCCTCTATTGTTATAGAGAACTACAATACTGTAATTATGCCTGTTAGACTTTGCCATAGCATGGAAAAAGCTGGAGCATTTATTACCTTGTAAGGTCCAAGAAATCCTAGCTTTTTGTTGATAAAAGGATAGCTCACAGTTTAAGAGCTTGTTATACATAGAGATGCATTCTTTCTCTTGATTGATAAGAATATAGGATCAAGAGGACAAGCTTGGAGTCTTCCCTGAACATTCTCTAAAGCATATTTGGCTCTTTGAACTTGCTCACTTATATTATAGAAGTGCTTTTTATTAAGTCCCTTAAGAGCTCCTCTCAGAATTTTTAGTTTAGCATAGACTGAATACATGGCATATCCTTTAACTGTTGTTTGCCAGACATTTGAGACTGTAGAGGTATAGCTTGGGTGAGTTATCCACATTTTGAAAAACTTAAAAGGCTTTTTACCCTGTGTAATATCCTCAAAAATTGAGACTAATGCTGGAGAGTGGTCTGAGAAATTGGGGAGGAGGAATTCCACAAAACTTGCATTGAGAGAATGGATCCAGTAATCATTTACCAAGGCCCTATCTAGTCTACTCCAGACCCTATTATCAGAATCTTGCTTGTTATTCCATGTATAATAACAACCTAGAGTTTTCAGATGAGAGAGATGACAATGAGTAATGAAATTACTAAAATCACATTTATCAGCTTCAGTTAACCTTGTCCCCCTAAGCTTTTCATCATTATCAATCATTGCATTAAAATCCCCACAGAGAAGCCAAGGTATAGTGCCAATACTCTGATTAATCTGTTTAAGCTCCTCCCATAATTGTTTCCTGTCATCCAATTGATTGTATCCATATATTGAGGATATAACACTATCCAGCCTCCCATCCAGTGATTTTACTTGACATGTAATTTGTTGGTCAGAGGAGGTAATCATTTGTACATCCAAGATATTAGGATCCCACATAATGAGAATTCTAGTTTTTCCTTGAGGCCTAACATTAGATACCCAGGACCAGCCATCTGCAATTCTCTTAGTAGCAATAGACAATAAAGATTCTCTAATTTTGGTTTCAAGGAGGGCAAGAAAGGATATATGATATTGCAATAAATGGTGCTTTACCAAATGTTGCTTAGAGGATTTATTTAATCCTCTAACATTCCAAAAGTTGAGATTCATTTGTGCTTCTTCCCTCTATAGATAATAAGGGGATCGATATCCAAACTCTCCAAGGATGAGAAAGAATTATTTGAATTGATATGCCTCCTGACTTTATTGTTTTGAACAAGTGACCAGGACTTATTTGTATAAGAGGGACTTGAGGAATGTTCAGGTTCAGTGCTTATATTCAGGACATGCACGCCATGCACAGGTTCTGTCCCCTGGCTCCTACTACATTCTCCAGTAAGGATAATTCCTTTAGAATGAATTTCCCCTATATCAGATATCAGATTATGCATAGAAGCATTGTGTGCCCCATGCACAACTTGTTTATCCCCTAACATCTCCTGATTATGTAAAGCATGCACAACCTGATCAGGACTCCTTTGATCCCCTGAAAACACCTGATTGTGCACCTCATGAGCCACTGAATCAACTCCATGCATAAGGACATTAGTAACCCATGTCTCATTTACAGATTTTAGATTGTGTAAAATATGCACAACCTAAGCAGGATTCCTTTGTTCTCCTGAATACACCTGATTGTTCACCACATGAGCCACTGAATCAACCTGGACATTATTAACCTGTGTCTCAATTGCAGGTATCTGTTAATGTATTTCATGCATAACCTGAAAGTCCTGAATTTTTCCATTTTGGTTTCCTGGTTCACTGAGAAAGCCCCCTGAGAACCTGAGCCTGCTGCTTTATCAGCCACATTTTGTTTTTGTTTTGGTAACCATTTCTGAATTCTAGGCTGTCTCTTGCAGTATGTAGAATCATGTCCCACCATCTTACAAAAGTCACACCATCTTGGCTTTAATTCATAATCAACTTTTTGAGAGAAATTTTTACCATTTGGTCCTTGAATTAAAATTTGATCAGGAAGAGAGGATGGCATTTGAAATTCTACAAGAACTCTAGCATAGGCTAACCTTTGCCTATTAGCTGTAAGCCTGTCAGTGGTAATAGCTTGCCAGTGGTAATAGGATGGCCAATGACACTTGCAATCTTGCTAATACTCCTGGCATTCCACAAATTTAGTTTCAATCCAGGCAATTGAATCCACATTGGATAGGTGTTATCCTTAATCTTGTCATAATCTTCATCAATTTTCCAGGGCCTTAGAATGAAGGGTCTTGATCCAAAGAACCATGGCCCATTCTCAAGAATTACACTCATATCCTCCTTTTTGATGAACTTGAACAGATATACACCAGCTTTGAGTAAACAAACCTCTGGCAAAGCCAAAGAAACCCACACCTTATGAACAAAAGATTCCATAGCCTTGAATTTAATATTTAGACCCATAACCTGACCAACCAAAGAAAATTGCCAGATAGAAGCACCTTCAGACCACTCGTTATTTTCAAAGAACACAGCATTCTTATCAACTGGTGGCACATAATTCAGGTCCAAACCACTACCTAATTTTCTATTATCAGCAAAAAGATTTAACCAGTTCTTGCTGGCATTAGTAGCAGCACCAGGACAGGCTGAATCCTTTACGGATTCTAACGGAGGAAAATCTAAGTTCTCTTCCACAGAATTCCTCAAGGTAGAATTCAAACCTGTCACTGACATCACAGGATTTGATCCAAGAAGATTTGCAGAACTAGGATTACCAGAATTACTATTATCTACATTCGCAATTGGCTCAAGAACAACTATAGATCTCGAGATTCCAGATCTACTGCTAATAGCATTCCTCTCAATAGCAGGAACAGAGACAGGATCAAGAATTGAGATAGGGCCAATAGTTTCAGGATTCCTTACCAAATTTGGTGATCGAAGATGAGAAGATGAAACCTCAACCAAATCTACCTCATCTGCCTAAGAAATCATAGGAGAGCATACATCTCCAGATCTAACTTGAGCTCCAGACCTCTAGGAAAGGATCTGAGCTTGAGAAGTAGTCGAGCTCAGAACATCCGACATCAGCTTCTTCTTCCTCTCACCTTTTGGTCCCGTTGACCCCATAGTTTCTTCCTCCAGATTAAAATCATCCTCATTTTCTAAGAAAGTAGTATTAGATTGGTCATTAGAAGGAATTGAACTCAAATTTGAAGATCTCAGACCAATATTGAAGAGATGTTTCCCATTATTCCTCCTTTTTTTCGCCATTTTTGAACCTCGGCGGGGGCGCACATTAGCAAGAAAATTCGCCTGCTAACATGCGCCAAATAACCGCCTCTTTCTCTTTTTCGGGAGCTTCAATTATTTAGTTCATTATTAGTTCATTATTAGTTAACTTGAGGATAGAAAATATATTCTTATTATGATTGTAAACAATCATAATCCCCCCTAAAAACACATAATAGTTGGGATTATTTTAAGTGAGTCCGAAGCTTTGTATGTGTGAAAACGAACATCAGTTTGGTAAACTCGAATAATATTGTTTCGGTAATATAGTCCGGGTAATACAATGGTTTCTACTAGCCTGACTGATAATCATACTTCCTTTAAAAGCACGAGTTCAGAAAAATCTTTTGGTAGGCAAAAATACCCTTAAACCCAAATACTAATCCATAGACCTAAATTATCTAATCTCACTTCCTTTTAACTAACCTCCAATCAAAATTTTCGTTTACTGACTGACTTCTGATATCTAATATGCATGTATATTATTTAGTTATCTCATACTTTGGCGAGTTTTTTTTTGGAATTGTTGTAGCCACTTTTGAATGTAAGCCCTTCACTAGCTATTTTCATGTTTACTTAATCCTAATGCTAGGAGAATTTTCGATCAATTCAATTTAATAGTCTTTATGAATTTGTTTAATCTTTTAAGTAGGAGTTGTTTTTTTTCATTATGTATATCATTCAATTATCTCATACTTTGACGAGATTTTTTTATTTTATTTTTGAATTGTTATAGCCACTTTTGCATGTTAACCCTTCAGAGTTGGATTTGTTTGTTATATCATTCTAGAGTTACTATTATCATAGAATTCTTTAATAGACCATGTACCTTATATATATTGCTCATCTTGCACCTGTGAACATAAACGCAATCAAATTAAGTAAGCTTTAATTAAGCTTGTTGAATATTATTATTTAAATAGAACTCTATTTATAATTGTTATCCTCTCACATGCAACATACGTACCAATATATTACAATAATTTTCTTAGCACATTCGTCTCCTTCAAATAAGTATGTGTCTTTGTTATTTTCTTCTTATTATATTAGATTAGATTATTTTAAGATAATTAATTATATCGTATGTTTGTATATTTCATCTTTTTTAAGATCAAGAAATTGTAACAATTATCACAGCACATTCATCTCCCTCAACAGGTACACGTCTTTGTTATTTTCTTCTTGTTAAATTAAATTAGATTGTTTAATCAATATGCATGTATATTATTCAATTATCATATGCATGTAGAACCAATATATGCATTTAAAAAAGTTTAAGAAATATTTTTAAATCCTATATCTTGATTATTGATAGTGTTATATGTATATGCACGAGTTCGTGAAAATATTTTGGTAGGCAAAAATATACTTGGAATTCAAATATTAATCCATAAACCTCAATTATCTAATCATGCTTCCATTTAACTAACCTCTAATAAAAATTCCCTTTATATATATTGTTCATCTTACCGTGAACATATATGCAAACAAATTAATTAGTCACTCATTAAGCTTGTTGAATATTATTATCTAAATAGAACTATATTTATAAGTGCTATCATTTCACATGCAATATAACGTACCAATATATATAAGCTAAAAAGTTACAATTATTTCCATAGCACTTTCGTCTCCCTCAATAGGTATGTGCCTTTGTTATTCTCTTCTTATTAGATTAGATTAGATTATTTTAAGGTAATTAATTATATTGTATGTTTGTATTTTCATCTTTTTTTAGATCAATAAATTGTAATAATTTTCCCAGCACTTTTATTTCCTTCAACAGGTATGTGCCTTTGTTATTTTCTTCTTATTAGATTAGATTAGATTGTTTAATCAATACACATTTATATTATTCAATTATCATATGCTTGTAGAGCCAATATATGCGTTTAAAAAAATTTAAAAAAATATTTTGAATCCTATATCTTGATTCTGGATAGTGTTATATGTATGCCACAAGCCAAGTAAAGAGATTTCCCTCTCAGTTTTAAAGAGTAAATTGCGTAGAACATCCTAAAACTTAAGGGTATTTTCCATGAAAGCCCCTAAACTTTTTAAAACTTTTCTAGAAACCCCCAACTTAACATCATCTATACAAGACTATAAATAAACAAGAAACCTCTTTGGGATAAATAAATATTTACATATTTTGGTTGCTTGTGATTTTTTTATGTTAAGTGATTATGTAGCTAGCAAGTTATTGGGAAGTATTTAAAAGTGTCGGATGACATATAATTACCCCTATTAAAATTCAAATGATAATATTCTTGATTCTCTTTTCACTTTTCTATGGAAAAAATTGGACACTATCCCTTGAAAAATGAGAAAATTTATAAATACCTAAAAAAGAAAAATCACAAACACCTCTCTGAAAAATATGAAATTATAAAGGAATCATTTAAAATCTAAAACTTACTAACAACTTCTTTAAAATTTCAAAAATTACATGCTACGTCCTTAAAAATTTCAAAAACTACAAGTAGGTTCCTAAAAAATACAAAAATTATAAATAATTTCTTTAAAGATTTACAATTTTCCCACAAATATTGGTTCAATGTTTTAGTAATGTAATATAATAGGATCATATCAATATTGCAGTATGGGATACTATGGCTGTGACTTAAATCTGACAAGACTCTAGATTTTTTAGGTTAGTTGTATGTTAGTGTACTTTATCCTTTTTTATTTTAGAATATTTTTGTTATCCTAAGATTAAAGGGCATATTTTTAGTTCATGTAGGCTTCAGATATTTTAGTTATCAAATTGTTTATCTATAGTATAAATTCATTGGTTTTAAGCAAAAAATTTACTATGAAGAAAGGCTTAGTATTCTTGGAATGGTCACCATCATTGCACTTCGGATAGCCGTCCGTAGCACCCCTCCCGAACGTCTCGGGCATCCATAACGAGAGAAATCCATGGTACTACATATGAATTATTATATGAAATATGACTTTACCTCTTGCGACGTTTTGAATGTTATCTTTCATGTCTGAAATGCTGACTGTGGCAACAGATATGCCACTATTGCAAATAGAAAAAATCATCCTAGATTACTTGAAATCGAAGCAATGTTCAGTCATGTGTTCTTTGTCCTTGTACCCTTAAAACTGAGAATAGTATTTGTCAAGTACTCCTTCTTTCATTTAAATAAAGCTCCCCTATTCTACATATATAATTAAGTTCTCAATCTTATACAATACTCTCTATCACTCAAAGAACCTACCCATACTTCACTCATGCAACGGACAAACTTACAAGTGCAGTTTTGCAGTTAAAGCCTCATACTTTCAGTTTTGCATGACACCTCCTATTGACTTCCTAAATGGATCAATGCCCATATTATCCATATATCACCTTACAAAAAAGAAATTCTAATTGTAATCAAATATTTAATAAGTCTAAGATGGAGCATTACAATTCCCTCTATTTGTTCAGACAAAAGATATATAAGATTATTTTTAAACAATTAACTCTTCAAACATGGCAAGCAACTGACCTTGTTAAACAAAAAATCTAGAAAAAAATTCTAGAAAAAATTATATCAATTCACATTGGATTCTTTTTATTTGGTCAAGCAGAAGATATGTACAACATTCTTGAGCAATTAGTTTCTAAAACACACGTGAACTAACAATGTTAATTTGATAAATTTCTGCCAAGTATTTTTAGGGGTTTAGTGAGAGTTTCAAAGGTCATAGGGGTTTAGTGTCAGATACTCAATTTGTTTGGGGTTAATTACCCATATTTTATTTTATAAAGATACTAGATTAGTTGCTACATGTGAAAACCTTATATCTATTGAAGACTAAATTAATTGTTCAAATGGGTTTGATATCATAGTCCTTTATATGTAAAGTTTAGATTTCTATTTAGTGTCTAAAATTGTTTAATGTAATATTAAATATATAGCACATAATCTCTTAGGCGGTGTTAGTCAATTGAGATATTTTCATGCAAAATGTGATAATTGTTAAAGTGGAATAATTTTTCTCGAGTGAGATATTTTAGTAGGATAAATAAGAACAATTTTGTGAAGCAGGATATTTTGATAAAATAACACGGGATAAATTTTTATAATCATAAAATATATATTTATGTATTTTAAGATATAAATACTATTTATGTATTTTTAAACTTACTATTATTGATTGATAATTGATTACAAGAATGTTCCTTACTACTAAATAACTTTTGATTAGACTACAAAATATTATCAATTATTATTATAATGATGATCTAATGATGGTGATAACCATAATAGGAAAGAAGTAAAAAAAATATAAAAAATATAAAAAATAAAAAATAACTGTTGTAATATACTAAAGAAATGAAACAAGAAACAAGAGATAAGAGAAGAAGAGAAATTGTAATTTTATTCATCTCTTCTATTTCCATACATCGTACAATTTATAGATACATGATAGAAAACAAAAGGACATGAAGTTAATAGTCCACATAAAAAGTAATGTCCACATACATTTTGTCTTTTAGATATCAACAAAATGCTTTTTAGATTTCAACAAAACGTCTTTTAGATTTTAACACTCTCCCTTGGATATTACTTCGAAATGTCAATATCTCGTTAAAATACTCGCTTGAAAAAACCCAGTGGGAAAAAAACTAGTCGAGGAAAAGAGTACATGACATACATATATTATTTTTGTTACATCAGTTGTCTCGTTAAAAACCTTTTGCTAAGAAAAACCATGTAGGACAAAAACTTAACAAAGGAAAAAAGAGTACAACTACAGATCTTCGGGGTCCAAACTTGTGTTGCATTAGTTGCCTCATTAAAAACCTTTAGCTAAGAAAACCATGTGGGACAAAACTTAACAAAGGAAAAAAGAGTACAACTATAGTACTTCAAGGCGCAATCTTTGGGATTGCATTGAAAATTCGCTCCCCCTGATGATGACAACCTTCTGAATCTATGCTAAGAAAAACCCAGTGGGACAAAACTTAGCGAAAAGGGGCAAAATATGATGATAGACCTTCAGGGTCCAATCTTCAGGATTGTTCTTTAATAATTTGTCCCCCTGAAGACGATAGTCTTCTAAGTCTGCGCATATCAATATTGTGAACATATTTCTCATAAGTTGATGTAGGCAGAGATTTAGTGAGCAAAACTGCAAGATTGTCACTTGAGCGAATTTTTTCGATGGTGATTTTGCCATTCTTTTGGAGCTCATGTGGATAAAAAAATTTTGGCGTAATATGTTTTGTCATGGTTTCTTTTACATATCCACTGCTCATTTGTGCAACATAAGTTGCATTATCCTCATAAAGAACAGTTGGGGTAATATCATCTTTCGCTAGACGACACGAGCCACGAATATGTCGTATCAATGATCTTAATCATATACATTCTCGTGAGGCCTCATATAAAGCGATAATCTCTGAGTGGTTAGAAGAAGTAGTCACCATGGTCTGCCTAACAGACCTCTAAGAAATGACAGTACCACCATAGACAAAAATATAACCAGTCTGGGATCTGGTGATATAGGGATCAGACATGTAGCCAGCGTCCTAATAGCCCAACAATGTCATATCTTGGTTTGTTTTATAGAATAGTCCAAGGTCTTTTGTACCTTGAAGATAGCAAAGGATATGTATAACGCCATTCCATTGCCTCCTTGTAGGATAAGCACTATACCTTGCTAGCAAGTTCACCGCAAATGCAATATCAGGCCTGGTGTAATTTACGAGATAAAGAAGTGCACCAATGGCGCTCAGATAGGGAACTTCTGGCCCTAATATTTCTTCATTATCTTCTTTGGGTCTAAATGGGTCGTTATCCACTTCGAGGGACTGGACGACCATTGGTGTGCTAAGTGGATGAGATTTATCCATATAAAATCTTTCCAAAACCTTTTTCACGTAGGTTGACTGGTGTAGAAAAATTCCTTCTGGAAAAATTCTCGATCTGCAGGCCAAGTTAAAACTTGGTTTTTCCCAAGTCTTTTATTTTAAACTCCGTCTTTAGGCATGAGCTAGCTTCTGTAAGCTCCTTGTGCATTCCAATAATATTTATATCATCAATATAGACTGATATGATACAGAAGCCATTTTCGAATTTCTTTATAAACACACAAGGGCAAACATCATTATTTGCATATCTCCTCTTCAGGAGGAACTCACTCAGTCGGTTATACCACATTCTACCTGACTGTTTCAAGTTGTATAACGACCTTTATAATTTAATGCTATACATGTTGCGATTATCATTTTCTCTCAATTCAGGAATTTTAAGTCAATCAGGGACTTTCATATAAAAATATTAGCGTCTAATGACACATATAAAAATATGGTCATGACGTACATATACTGCATATACAAATTCATAGTTTTTGCCATAGGTATTAACTTGCGGAACGTAATACAATCACTAATAGGAGAATATTTTACATCTAAATCGATGTCAGGTCTCTGCGTGAACCCATTGAGCTATGAATCTCGCTTTATATCTCATCACCTTACAATTCTCATTTATTTTTCTTACGAAGACTCATTTATATCCTGCAGGGATATATGGACTACAGGTTCAAAATACTTTAGCGAGTTCAGCTCAGCCTCAATTGCCACTATCCATCTCACCTAGTCCGAGTGCTTCAAGCACTCTGCTACCGACTTAGGTTCTGGATCCAGATTATTTTCCGAGATAGTAAGAGCAACTGTAGAGGTAACTATATCGTCGAAAACTTTTATATTTCTATTATATATTTCTCCTTTTTCACAAATTTGTGGCCACTTTAATTCTTATTTATGTCAACCAAATCCTCATCATTTCCCTTAACAATTGGATTTGGTCGTTCTGCATCTCCATTATTGTGATTATAAAGCACGTGTAACTTTACTAGAGATTCCATCTTCAGGATGAACCTCTTTCGGAGGTTATGAGAGTGACTGTCTTTCTATATAGAATTTAGTTTGCCACGGACTTTTATCTTTTACACTAACATGTTTTATATGCTTCTGGCGTAGTATGCTTCTGGCATACCAAATCATCAATGATATACTCAACATGAATATGGGGCTTAATCACTCTTTTCTTAGCAGATTATCATGTGAACTTCTGGTTCAGTTTGACTAGTACGTGGATATAAATATTGAAGGACTTTTTTATCAATGGAATTTCTTGATATTATTTTGTATTTTGGGCACTAATCTCCCCCTAATGTTAATAATTGATCTTCATAAAAATACAGTCAGCGTACCAAATTGTAATTTAATCCCCTAACATGGGCCATAGGTACTAAATTATTGACGGGGTTTCATAAATAATGTATGTACTTTCACTGAGGTCCCATAAAGGTATGCTATAGTGGTGATATAGAAAAATAGACTGCAAATAAAGAATACGCAGATGGGAAATGTTTTGCTTCTTCACCACGTATTAGATAAAGGGAAAAATTATGATATGCAGTTGGTCGGATTTGGTTTGAATGCCCCATTTTATTTAAGAAAACCTGACAAATCATATTTTGCCCAAGATGACCCAATCGTTCATGCCAGAATTTAAAAGAATTTGTGTCCATAAATCTCAAACTCATCACAATATGGTGTATTTTAGGTTATACAAATTCTAAAGTGTATAAATAAGAACCACATAGGTTCACAAGAGTTTAAAGCAAACTCAAGTTAAATCAAAATTGTCTGACAAATACATATAATCCAAATATAAAAAACCAAATAGTTTACCTTGACCATCTCGATAAGATCCACTTCATTGTCCATTATCTCCTTCTCGTCCAAGCTTATGAATATTAGTTTGAATTATGACATGTGCTTCAGGCACTACGTGTGAACTAATTAAACTTGCATTATGGTTTCTCACAATAATTGGTTGTGTTTTTAATAACTACTAATGCAAGGATTAGTTCATAATGCTTAATATAATTTTTAGTCTTGTACTACTGCAAGAGTACAAGGTTACTTGTTGAATTGCATTCAATCGAGGATTTAAAATCCAAAAAAATTGGCTACAGGATACGATCTCCTACTATGTTCATAGCTCCCCCTTGTCCACTCGTATAAGTAATTTTCTAAATTATAGCATGTGTTACAAACACAACTCGTAAGCCAACTTGTCTGACATTGTGATTTCTAATCATCAATTGGTTGTGCTTCTCTCGACTACTAATGTAGATATCAATTCAGATTGCTAAGTGTAATTTTTGGTCATGTACTGCTGCTGGAGTACAATATTATTTGCATGTAATGGGAAAAAAATATTTTTGACCAATTCTGCGAGCTTCACCCTCTAGACAATATGGCACATGGTTGAATCATATTTAGTTATGTATTTAAAATCCAAAAAGTTCTGATTTAGTCTGCCAGTTGTGTTTGAGGGAAGATTATTGGCTTCCATATATCAAAGTGATACTTTATGGATTGCTTAGAAAAGTGAATACCTTTTCAGTGAGGCATTAATTTTTCATGTCTTAATTGATAGAGAGAAAATTTAAAGTGTTTGCCTTCTTGACAAAGATACTTAAAGAATCAAGAGATATAATCGTGCAAAAATCACAAGGGTGTTTAGTAAAAATGAACGTTCAAGGCCAAAGACAAGTAATAATTACTATCATATATCACATTGCACTAATCATGGGGATGAAAGATTAGTGCATGAGAACTTAGAAATATTCACATTTTAATAAGATCACACATAATCACCAAAATCATGAAGCTCCTTTTTCTAAAGATCTTCATAAAGGTTATTTTTCAAATATTTGCTTCTGGCAAACTAGTCTGATATTAAAACTCACACAAATTTTTTAATGCTCGGACGATCAATGACCATCACAAACTCAAGCAAGTAGAAATTAAACAAAGGCATAACCAGTTTGTGCTATCTGTTTGGGTTAAAAGTTGATGTTTTCATTATCATCGAAACTATTACAACTTTGGTCATTACAATAAACTCAAATGAAAAGAAAAGTTGATCTTTTTATAAGATCTCCTTTATACAATGAAAATAAAGATTACAACTCTTGTCAAACAGAACAACGGACGTTTATCACCCGCTGCTTGCGTGAGATCTTTGCCTGTGTCGGGGATGTTAATATCCGTGGACCGCCACGAATCAGATACGGTTGACAGATTAAGTTGATCAAAGCTCTTACTTCATGAAGGAAGTAATCACTATAGCGGTAATCTCGGCCAAGCGAGATCACGGATCTTCTCGGGATTTAAGACCAAGCTTAAATCTAGAGGAATAGGGGACATGTCTCAGATCTCTCGAACTCCACTCTTTATGCACATGAGATCGCCAAGATCTGCTAACCCTTGCTATAAATTCATAGCTCCACTCTCTAATTCGGTAGCGTTTCGTCCTCTTGATGTCCTCTCTTAAAATGGAGGCCTTTGGCTCATATTTATAGGCCTCGGATGCGGTTATTTGGATGAGATTGATGGATTTCTCTGTATCTTCAGTTAACAACTGTACAACCACAATATCAGATCAGTTGGAACGCCCAGGAACACTCAAATCCTAAAAGAATTCGTCAAAGAACCGAAAAAACCAAATTTTGGTCGAACAGTCACCTGGTGGCTCGGCCTTGGCCGAGCCACCGTTTGGTGGCTCGGCCGCCGAGTCACCATTTGGTGACTTGGTTACGGGCCGAACCCCTAGTTCGGCCGAGTTGTTTTGATGTGACTCGGCCGCCAGCGGCTTTTATTAGTTTTTTGGGTTTTGACTTGTTCTGTCGTTACGCGTATTTCATCGTTTCGTTGACTTGTACGTTATTTTGGTGGCTGATGAGCGTGCGGGCCACTTGGTGGTGGCTGATGAGCATGCGGGACACTTGGCTCACTGATTTGATGGCTGGTGAGCATGTGGGCCACTTGGAGGTGGCCGGTGAGTGCACAGGCTATTCGGTTCTCCGTTTAGCTTCATGTGTTCATCGGTATCGGATAATCCTCTTAGACTTAGATGATAGCGTTCATCACCTTCTCTCTGTCTCGAGCTGTGTGTGGATATCTATAGGCATTTTTAGACGCCTACAGATACCTCCTCCAAAGTATTTCAAACTCATTCTTTTATAGAGGAGTCTGGGATGCTTTGGATATGATAGGCCCCCACCTTCAGTCGGTGTCAAAGGACCTGTGAACTGCTTCAATTCTTGACTTCTTTAACCTTTAGTCTATTCAGCGTTTTGTCGAATAGATAAAGTTCTTCCGGCGCTGCGTTTATCGTCCGACCGTTGTCAAAATCTTGAATCGAAATTGGTGAGTTAGTTTTGGCTCGTGTCGTTGAGTTGAGTTTGAACTGATTATCTTCGTTACAACGCATTGACCGGTATTAACACAATTTATACTCGTACGTTTGCTAGAGTCTACACAGTTTAAGCTCTTAAGGTATTGGAGCGTGGCAATCCAAAATTTTTAGGCTGCAGGACCAACTATTAAAGTTGTTTCGTCTGCAGATATGGATCTTATCCCGAAGTCATTGGATGCTCAAGTCACGAGACCAACTAATGAAGCTGATACATCAATGACTCACATTTACAGAATTTTTGGTAAATTCTCAGCCATCAACGGGTTTGATTAGCCTTTACCGACTACTGTTTGAGTCGGGCTAGCATGCAGATTGTTTAGACCCGTTCTGCACGTAACGTTGTGCTAAAAGAGTTAACTCTTTTAGTGCTACGATATTGAATACGTAGACTTCGTCTTTCTCATGGAAATAGACTACCCGAAAACGCGTGTTAGACGCTGACTTAGGATTTTTGGCAAATACTCAGCCTTCAACAGATTTGACGTACCTTTACCAATTACCGTTTGAATCGGGCTTGCATGCATATTGTTTAAGTTTGTTCCACATGTAACGTTATGCTAAAAGAGTTAACTCTAGTGTTATGATATTAAATACGTAGACTTCGTCTTTCTCATGGGAATAGACTACCCGGCAACGCGTGTTAGACGCTGACTTATCCCTACTTAGGCTTCAGGATAAAAGTCCCTAGACTCGGATTCTGGTGTCTTCTTCAAATAGTGAAAGACTAAACTGACAACGCGTGTTAGACGTTGACTTATCCCTTCTTAGGATTCGGGATAAAATTCCCCATGCGTGTGAGCTACGGAGTTTGGTGTTATTAATAACAACCTGCCACAATGTCGAATATGTGGGCTTTTGTTCTTTTTACGGTTAACAACTAACCGACAATACGTGTTAGGCATCGACTTATCGCTACTTAGGATTCGGAATAAAATTCTTCAAACTTGGATTCTGGTGTCTTTTTCAATCGGTGAAAGACTAAACCGGCAACGTGTGTTAGGCGTTGACTTAACTCTACTTAGGATTCGGGATAAAATTCCCCAGACTTAGATTCTGGTGTCTTTTTCAATCGGTGAAAGACTAAACCGGTAACGTGTGTTAGGCATTGACTTATCTCTACTTAGAATTCGGGATAAAATTCTCTAGACTCGGATTCTATTGTCTTCTTCAAACGATGAAAGACTAAACTGACAACACGTGTTAGACGTTAACTTATCCCTTTGTTAGGATTCGGGATAAAATTCCCCGTGCGTGTGAGGTACGGATTTTGGTGTTATTAATAACAACCTGCCACAATGCCGAATATGTGCGCTTTTGTTTTTTTACGGTTAAGAACTAACCGGCAACGCGTGTTAGGCATCGACTTATCCCTACTTAGGATTCGGGATAAAATTCTCCAGACTTGGATTCTGGTGTCTTTTTTAATCGATGAAAGACTAAACCTGTAATGTATGTTAGGTGTTGATTTATCCCTACTTAGGATTCGGGATAAAATTCCCCGTGCATGTGAGGCACGGATTATGGGAGTTGAAAAAATGGTGTGTTCTCTTGGGGCAAAGACGAACCCGATGCGGAAGAGGAAGGATTTTATATTCTATCTCCCGAAGCTGAAGAGGAAGAATTTTATATTCTATCTCCAGTTGCAAAAGGAAACTCCAAATGGGATCTCCACTTCAAGAATCCAGAAAGGCAAAACTAAGAGTGGGATCTCCACTCCGAGAATCAAAAAGATTCGAATAACCCTAACTGTCGGAAGGTTTGATTATCGAACTAAAGGTGGGTTTCTCGTTTATCGAGAATGAATTGTGGTTTTGGCCCTAACTGTAGGAAGGTTTGACCGAGTGGGAGGTTTAAGACGATCCTAACTGTAGGAAGTTTTGATTGCTCGATCTGAAAACGAACCTCTCGTTCATTGAAGGAATCAAGAGGGGATTTTGATTGTGGTCCTAACTGTAAGAAGGTTTGACTAGGTAAATAGTGGGAGTGTGAGATGACCCTAACTTTTATAGGTTTGATCACTCGATTTGTAGACCTCTCGTTCATTGAAGGAATCGAGAAGGGATTTTGATTGTGATCCTAACTGTAGGAAGGTTTAACCAAATGGACAGTGGGAGTGGGAGTACAAATCACAGTGAGAGTGTTGACTTGTACAAATCACTCAGTAGGGATTCTTAGTGTCAAGTGATAAGGACTTAACACGAAGGGGTTTGACAATTCGTCAAAGATTGATAGATCAAAATTCCAAGCATTATATCCGGATTCTAACCATGAAAGTGTTGAGTGCACGAACATAGCGGAAGTTTGAATTGCTTAAACAGGAAAAAATTTTGGTGGTCCCACCGTCAATTAGTCTGATCGGTGGGGGATTTTTGTGATGGAATACTGTGAGTCGTTAACAAAAGAGTGTTCGGATATCACAGTGAGAGTTTAGTATTTATCACTTTATTCGTAATAATCGGGTTATCCCTAAGAATATTATATTTAACATTCTTCCGGAAACTTCTCATTATATAAATTATCCACCCCCAGCTTTCTTTGCAAAACTGGGTCCAATGAGGAGTACATTGTCCTCAGTCGCATGCTCGGGTTATCCTTAAGAATATAAGATTCTCTAGAAACTTCTCAAGAAAGAAAGAAAACAGTTTAGACTCGTATACCTATTGGAGTAATGAGAAGCAGTTTATACTCGTATACTTGTCGGAGTACTCATTCGACTTAATTGAGCGATATAACGCCGGCTTTAACCAAGGTTTGGATGCTATTCTTGAGAGCAAAGCAATCCTTGGTGGGATGAATGACCCTCCTGTGGTACGCACAGTACTTTGGATCCGCAGTATTATCATCTTCCTCCTGATTTGCGATAGGTAATAGCTTGATCTTGTTGTTTTTAAGGAGGGATTCGAAGATGACTGGAACGTCTTCGTCCTTGAAGGAATACTCTTTTTGGAGTCTCGGTCCGAAGTCTTTTGCTACCTTCGGGATTGCTGTTGTGACGTTTGATTAGCACCAACAGCAGCTGTAGGTGTCTTGCCCTTACCACAGGAGGCGAAGTTCGAGTGAGGAGGATTAGCCGTCGGTTGGCTCCTCTCGGCCTTCTTCCTTCGGAGGAAGCATTCAGCTTGTTCACCGTGCACCTTCAAGTCTTTCCAAGTATTGGACGGTGCGACTCCCATAACTTCCAATATCTCAATAGATAGGTTGTTATGACATGTTTGGAGGATAAAGTCCTCCGTGATCGGATCTCGGCAGTTCATTGCTTTATTCTGGAAGCGCTTGATGAAGTCGTCGACTGTCTCGTCATCTTCTTGTTTCTCATCAAAAAGTGTCCTGATGGATACCTCGTCGTCTTCGTCAAAGAAATTGACGAGGAATGAGCTCTCCATATCGTCTCAGTTGTTAATACTTCCGAGCTTGAGACGGCGATACCAATCGAAGGCCGGCCCGCGAATGGTACCAACAAATGACCGAACCATCAAAGCTTCATTGCCGAAGATCATGCCCAAGTGGGACTTAAAGTAGATTAAATGCTGAGTGGGCGAACCTTTCCCATCGACGGTGTGAAGTTGATCAGGTTAAACTTCGCCGGATACGGGATCAAATCCCACTCTCTTGGGTAAGGATATGGAATCCTGGTCTTCTTTACCTCTCGATCAAACATCAGAGCGTTAATTTTTCTCTCGAGGTCCTTCATTTTCTCATCCTCGCTCGTATCGGGCTCTGGATGATTCTTAAGATGAATAACTGGGCCACCCCCGGTGTTGTCATCATTAGTGGGACCACCCCCAACGTCGTTATTTTTAGTGGGACTACCGCTAGCGTTCTGGTCAATGGGAGGATCATCAGCATTGATATATTCGTCTACGTCTGAATCGCTACCTGCTTGGACAGCAAGGTTGCGACGGCTGGATTCATCGAACTGTTGGACAGAGCCCGAATTTGTTGGTCATGCTCTTCTCTCATCCGTAGCATAGGCATTTCCATTTCAATCTTAAATGCCTCTTTCTGCTTGGTTAGAGCATCCTCGAGAATTTTAGCGATTTGCTCGGTGTTGATCATGAATGCCTCGTGGGATTGTCCTAGGCTGGACACCATTTTGTCAGAAACGATTGTAGAGTTGGCATCTGATGATTCATCATCTGAGGATAATCCCTTCTGCATTCTCTGATAATCTCTTTGTTTAATAGTTCCCGATCACAACCGGGTTAGATGATGCGATATAAACGGGTCAGAGCTAGAAGGTCGAATCGACTTTCCCTTATCAGCCATATTTATTGTGACTTCCGGAAATTCGACACCTTGAACGGCCGATTGTTTCTTACGGAAACGTTTTTGCTTGGACTTAGTTGCTCTGTTAGAGATCCTCTCAAATACTGAAACCCTTTATGGAGCGGTCTTGGGACAGCTACACGCCGATAAAACTGCCCTGATAATGTTTGTGCACGGACAATGAGAGTCCGTTTCTCCGGTACTTCTCTTTCGAGATCTGTTCGTACCCCCAGCCCGATAGTACAACTCATCGGTCTGAAGATCGGAGCAACCTATCGTGTGTTGGCATGACTCATCAGGTATAACGTCATCGTCTGACGAATATGTTTCCTTCCGAGGACTCGATGCCTTGTTGGCGTCCTCAAGAGTCGCGCGTTTACGCTTTTAGGAGCGCGAACTATTGACGGACTCTTGGACTTTAATTCGTCATCCGAGGCGGTCAAGTGCAGGGGTTTTCCTATTATACAAAGGCCCTGACTTGTTACAAGGGCGTGTGCGACCCCCAGCTCGAGTGGTTGTTCGGGGTTCAGTCACCGGACTCAAGCGTTCTTTGATTGGAACTTTGCCTCGATCCTCGTGCAAAGGACCCAGGTGATCCGTCATCCTTATCTTGAAACGAGACGAGTCTCTGTGGTCGTGAGGCTTCACCGGAAGTGTGGAATCTATTGGGATAGGAATAGGGGCCGTCAGAAACTCAAAACAATCCGCGAGAGGTGAACCGAACGCGAGGTGAACCGAACCAGAGCGGTTTAGACGCGAACCACCCAATAGTGGCTCGTCTTTGGCCGAGCCACCATTTGGTGGCTCGGTTTTGGCCGAGCCATCCAAGGCTGGTTCGTAATTTTCGGAGGCTGTTTGACTTTTTTTTGGCGTCGTTTCGGACTTTGGTCTCCATACTTGGCGTGGTTTCGGTGGTTTCTTGATCACCTCTTTTTGCTTCAGCTTTTGTGCTTCTCGTACGAGAATTCGTGCGTGCGCAATCAAGATGCAACGATTCTGAATGCGCTCTTTGAGGGTTGAGCGGGTCCGTTTGACTTGGATCCACTCATTCGCTGTTGGTTTGGAGGAGCGGCCGTTTATTTGCTGCTGGGGCATCTGGTGCCTTCTGCGTTTTAGATCCGTCTCATAGCCAATCCCGTCAACAGGCTCCAAAACCTTAACAAATCGGCGTACAAGTAGTTGACGCTGCCTTTGGCGTGCCCTCTTTGATAAGGTTGGCGCGGCTACAGCGGTTATCTCCTTGATTAAGGAGGAGTCCAGATCTGTAGATCCGGCTTCGTTGGAGGCCGGAGGGGCGTTGCAAGGTGCAGCTACCGCAACAACGGGGGCTTTGATCTTCCTACGCTTGTGAGGGGTAGAGGATCTGGAGGAGGAGGACGACAGGTACTCCTCGAACTTCAGTTGGTCGAATTCGTAATCGACCACTTCTTCAATCGGGATCTGGATCCGTGGTTGCGGCACGACAGCTTCGACAGCGAAGCTGTTGGCTCCCACTATGGTCGCCAGCTTGTTTGGGTTAAAAGTTGATGTTTTCATTGTCATCGAATCTATTATAACTTTGGTCATTACAATAAACTCAAATGAAAAGAAAAGTTGATCTTTTTATAAGATCTCCTTTATACAATAAAAATAAAGATTATAACTCTTGTCAAACAACGCAACGGACGTTTATCACCCGCTGCTTGCGTGAGATCTTTGCATGTTCCGGGGATGTGGACCGCCGCGGATCAGATCCGGTTGACAGATTAAGTTGATCAAAGCTCTTACTTCACGAAGTAAGTAATCGCTGCAGCGGTAATCTCGACCAAGCGAGATCACGGTTCTTCTTGGGATTTAAGACCAAGTTTAAATCCGAAGGAATAGGGGACGAGTCTCAGATTTCTCGAACTACACTCTTTATGCACAAAAGATCATCAAGATCTGCTAACCCTTGCTGTAAATTCGTGGCTCCACTCTCTAATTCGGCAGCGTTTCGCCCTTTTGATGTCCTCTCTTAAAATGGAGGCCTTTGGCTCATATTTATAGGCCTCAGATACGGTTATTTGGATGAGACTGATGGATTTCTTTGTATCTTCAGTTAACAACTGTACAACCATAATATCAGATCAGTTGGAATGCCCAAGAACACTCAAATCCCAAAAGAATCCGTCAAAGAACCGAAAAAAATGAATTTTAGCCGAACAGTCACCTGGTGGCTCGGCCTGACCGGGCCACCAAATGGTGGCTCGTCATTGCCGAGCCACCGTTTGGTGGCTCGGCCGCCGAGTCACCGTTTGGTGACTTGGTTATGGGCCGAACCCCTGGTTCGGCCGAGTCGTTTTGATGTGACTCGACCGCCAGCGGCTTTTATTGGTTTTTCAGGTTTTGACTTGTTCCGTCGTTACACGTATTTCGTCGTTTCATTGACTTATACGTCATTTTGGTGGCTGATGAGCGTGCGGGCCACTTGGTGGTGGCTGGAGAGCACGCAGGACATTTGGTTCGCCGATTTGGTGGCTGGTGAGCGTGCGGGCCACTTGGAGATGCCGGTGAGTGCACAGACTATTCGGTTCACCGTTTCGCTTCATGTGTTCATCGGTATCGGATAATCCTCTTAGACTTAGATAATAGCGTTCATCATATTCTCTCTGTCTCGAGCTGTGTGTGGATACCTATAGGCATTTTTAGACGCCTACACTATCCTTTCTTCTAAACTCAAGGTTCCCAGATTCAAAACACCACCAAGGCAATTTTGTGAATATGATATAAATTAGGCATAAATATGATGGTATTATATTATGGATGCAGCTATAACAAACCTATATATTATGCATGTTTTAACCTTCAGCATTTGTAGCATGAATTCGTGCGGGTGGGGCATTTAAAAGGCACAATAACTTATAAGGTGAAATATCTTCAAATTAGATAAATTTATAATTATATGATTAATAATATTTCTTATGAAGAATTTGGTGCTGCATTTACAGATTAAATATAATTGTCAAACTATCATTTATACAGTTACTTTTAACTTGCAAACCAAGATACATCTGTTATATGTATTCGATACGTGTACATTTTCTGCATCAAAAGTCTATGGTACAGGTAATTAGGTAATAACCAAAAAGACCATTGTAACCTCAAAAGAGGACACCCTCTCTATTCTGTCGTTTATTTGAGATTTATTTTTTTATTTTTTTATTTTTTTAAAAAGAATTAAATCAAAACATAATAAAAATGAACAGAGAGATCACTCTGAAAACTCCAAAAATGAACAGTTCATGTTGAACAGGTAATGGAAGATCTCACAAGTGAGTGCTACTGTATAAACTTGTGAAAATTAGATTAATATGCAAAAACCTAGGAAAAGTTTAGCTATTACATATTTCTGGTCTCATTTGCCCAAAGAAGGCCAGTTATGAACATGCAAACTTAAATTGAGTCCTCAAAATATCAGTGACCATAATTCATACGGAATATTTTGAATAATCTCATCATTATGCAGATCAGAGATAACAATTAAATATCATGATTCAAGTAGCATTGGAAACTAGATAACATATGTCAAAATCATCCATTATTAGCAACAAATAATATAACTTTTAAACTAATCGCAATCAACGCCTATAATCAAAACAAAGTAAAACTAGCTACCAATTATTAGCCACGGAAACTTCATACAGTCATACCTCAGGGTGATATCGGATCCCTCCTTTTATGGGTTCGCGAGCATTATCATGCTGAACCCGAAACCCAATAAAGGAAGCCAAACTCCCATCATCCTTATGCATAGTACACTCCACCTTAATCTCCCGAAAAGGGATCAAAAAAATCCGACTAAAATTTCGGTTAGAGCCACTCATGCTGACAACGTGTTGTAATATACTAAAGAAATGAAACAAGAAATAAGAGACAAGAGAAGAAGAGAAATTGTAATTTTATTCATCTCTTTCATTTCCATACATCGTACAATTTATAGATACATGATGGAAGACAAAATGACATGAAGTTAATAGTCCACATACAAAGTAATGTCCATATACATTTTGTCTTTTAGATATCAACAAAATACCTTTTAGATTTCAACAAAATGTCTTTTAGATTTCAACAATAACAAAATAAATATGAGTTCTAGTTTTTTACCACCTAATTCCAAGCTAAAACTTGGAATAATTTGAGAGACTAGAACTCTCATTTTTGTATAGATCAAATAAAAAAGGTGGATAATTTTGTACAATTATCTCAATTCTAGTTTTGTTAGAGTTCTACTTGAAATTTTATTTTAATTTTAGTTATATGCGACTAAAACCCTAAAAATTTATCCCACAGATTATCTCAGTTCTAATTTTAAATTCTAGGTGACTAACCCCCCTTAACAAAAAGGGTGTCCTATTTTCTCTTCGGCATACCAAAATGAGGTAGAGGAACAAACTTAAGTATGAAAAAAGCAATAAAAAGATCATTCACATGCATATACTCAAAGAAATATACTACAGTTGGGTTAATAGTTTTTGATGATTGAGTGGATATAATAGGGCTTTTTCAATATTAGTCCACAAATCTTTTAACATTTAACCACGTGCATTGAACGTACATAAAAACTAGTGCTATCACATATACAAATATTGTAAAGTAACTATAAAGTTTATATGAAAGAGAAACTTTAATATGAAAAGAAAACTACAATAAAATAAACAGTAAAGAAAACAAATAACTATATGACACACACATTATCAACTCACCAATCACATTGGCTTTCGTATCACATCCATAAAGTAATTAACTAAAATTATTATAGGTCAATATCAAATCTAGCTAGATAGTGAAGTTAACTATCTTTACAGTAATTCGTTATATGAAGACAAAAGAGATGGAGAAAAAAACTAAGTTCGTTTGTCCCTTAAATGAAAAAAAGGCGTAGATGACAAAGTAAACAAAAGAGATTAATTTATACTTGCAACGTGCGACCTGTTTTTCCGTGCTCCTACTATATGGATATATTTTTCTTTCATTTTTAACTTTAGCATAGAACTTATCGTCACTTTGTATGTCACTATATGGAAGAATTCGCTATAGAGAAATATACAAAGACGTCGTGATTTTATCTTCTTCTTTTATATTTTTCTTTTGAAAAAAAGAAATTTGCCATTTTTGTCTTTATTTGCATTAGTATGTATCAAATAATAGTTTATGATATACTTGATTAATTCTACAGTAAAACTTTTTCTTGCTAGTATCTCTAAAACAAGCATTCTTGATTTTGGAGACAACGAAATAAAATTAATTTATAGCTAGAAAATCCAAGATCTTCAGATAATAATCATGTTATGAGTTCTGCTATCCTTGCACCACACAATTACGTGAGATGCTTATAATAGACCAAGAAGTTCAGGAAAAATATGCATGAGGGATAAGGAACTAAGAATGAAAAAAAAGTATAAAAATCTACTTGATAGAAGCCAAATTACCTGCAATTGTTGACTTTTTTCCCTTCTAAATTTCCACTGTTGTTACTAACTATTACTTATTAACTAGGTATCAAAAATAGGCATTTCTTTGAAAGGAGAGGTTAATCTTATGAAATAAAAATAAGAGATGGATCATAGTGTTAGATCTAAAACTTGAGATCTTAAAACCATATAGCCATGATTAATTCAAAGAG
>BQKN01000165.1:124469-152782 GCA_022839385.1 Asparagus kiusianus | reverse complement strand
GTATATACATGAGGGTTTCCTTGTTTGGATTATTTCGCTCGACGTACTACGTCTCATGTTGTAGATTTTTAGGTATTAATTCCATCTATTTGTATGACATGGTTACATGGATGATTATTCTGATGACTAGCTGCATGACCGACTTGTTACTTGATTGATTTGGTTGGATTTCCAGTTGCACGTTCTTTTATCATTTCGGTTATAGTATTGTTTTTCGCATTGGGTTTTCATTTGTTTTTTTCTTTTGTGGGGTCTTGCTGTGTGCCATGCGTCCTGACGTACACCTGTTTTCTCTGGTGTACGTCAGACTTAGAGGAAGAGTAGGTCTAGCTTGGAGATACATCAGAGAAGAGTATTCTCAACAGGAGTGCCTAGCGGACAGAGCAGAAAAAGAAGTTGAAGCTTAGTCATTCCTTTTAGTTTGTTTTGTAGCACTTTCATTTCATTTTGATCAGTGTATTTTTATATTCTCCAGTGTTTCATTCAGATAGTTTTGTATAAGGGCATGTTGACCCGATTATTATGTCTGGGATGAATATTCATTGTGATATGTATTATTTTATTCTATGTTGTTAATTATATTCTTGCTGATTATGATCGGGGACCTGTGCCTTCGTTTGTATTTCTTGACGCTTAGCGTATTAGATTGAGAAGACGGGGTCTAGCACTTATCTCTCCTTAGTCTAATACGTTGCGGGCTTGATCACGTCCTGATTCCTTGGTATTTTAGGAAGCGGGGCGTGACAAAATATTTATAAACATGTAAATAAACATGTTACAAATTTTTTTTTGGAATTTCACTTCACATTTATAAAATATTATTATTTTGTAAAATAGTCTAAAATATGAAAACTAAACATTCATGTTTTTGTCATTTGACATAAACACAATATTAAAACTTTTATAAAATGAATTTATAGACTTAATGAATTGATATAAAATATTGTTATGAAGTTAATAAATAAATAATTCAATATTTTCACAAATTTATTTTTGTATAAACTTGAAAACTATAAAACCAAAACATGTATATATATATATAAACCAATAAAATGTGTGTGTATGTAATTGAGCTTAAAGTACTAACACACATAATATAAAATCTAAAACTAGATATACCCAAGCTTGTGATCTTCAATGAAGCTCTTCTTGGTACACTTTGCGGATGAAGTTTGAACTTGGATCTTTAACTTGAATTTCATTACTTCACTGTACTATTCCGCCAACCTCCATTGTATATGATCTTTGATGCTCGATTCCATCCATCCTCTAACATGTTGTTTGCTTATAATAAATAGATAAATACAAATACTAGACAAATAACATTAGTCGTAAATTATTTGTTAAACATCATCAAAACAAGAAGGCCAACATTATGATGGCTTGGAGACAATGATGTTGTTTTGTAAAAATACTTTACATCTTGACTAGGTGCAATCGGCATTAGTATTCCATGATGCCTATAAGAATTCTAATAGGCATGAGTCTATGTTAGCTATCATGGGAGAGAATCGAAGAGCAAGAAAAGCTAATAGGGGAACTAAATGGGTCAGGTTTCAGATCCAAGTTTGGCTGTAACGACATACAGTGCTAGAGGTGTAATGGATATGATCATGTTAATTCTGATTGCCCTTGGTCGAACAGTGATTGTGCCTCCAACAGAGCCTTAGTGTTAATGGTCATAGATGGCGATGAAGATATCATCGCAATCTCTAAAATAGTTGATGCTTTTTCTAAAGACTGGATATTAGATTCTAAAGCGATGGTGCGCATGAGCAACATGTTAGATTATGTTATTTTGTTTTAGGAAAAGATTTATGGGGTAGTCTTAGGAGATGACTCGGATTGTGAAGTCTTGGGTTTTAGAATAGTTAGAACAAAATCTTTGATAGTGTCATCCGTACATTGGGTGGTGTGGCATATGTCCTAAAGATGCAAAAAAATTCCGATATCCTTGAGCTTATTTGACTCTAAAGGGTATGGCTATTCAGCTCATGGAGAGTCTTGAAAATCACATGAGGTGAGAAGGTACTAATCAAGGGAAAGAAGCATAGGAGATTATATTGTCTGACAGGAAGTACTATAATCTCGATGTGTTCAAAAGCAATGTGCACAGGTTGCAAAAGCTTTTCAAGTTTCCTCAGGTGTTGAGGCTATTTCATATTCCCATGGTTTAGACGATAGTGATAGAGGAAATCCTACTGTTAGAGAGGTCATGTCCCTCTTCAAAAGTTAATTGGTGAAGATTGGCTTGTTCAAGCTACACATGTTGATTGGTTGGTATGTCGAATCAGGGTAACTCAGTACCACTTACGGGATTTGTATTGTGTGTGCTAGTGTTTCCTGATGGCCAATGATATTCTCTTTGTGGTTTAGCAAGGAGGTGGATTTGTATGTTTGTAATGTTGCAATCAAATATTTGCTGTGTTCTCTACAGTTGCATGGTGAATATGCCAGTTATATCCTCAGTAATCGGGTTTGAGGGGGAGATTGTTTGTGGTCCATCCCTCTGGAGAGGCTTGGTGAGCAAGTTTTGAGAAGCTTGGTGGCCATGTCTTGAGAAGGTTGGAGAGTAACTTGGCTAAAGCTTGGAGGGCAAGAGTCTTGGGGGAGACACACAAGGAGATGTAAAAAGAAGAGCATAGTTAAATGCTTGTGAGAGAGTTCTTTAGATACTATGAGAGTGTGTGCATAAGAGATTACGCATTTGGGTCAGAGACCGACTCAATTGTAAGTCTCTTGTATTCTCTCAAAAAAGTAAAGAATGGATAGCTCTCGGTCATGAATTTAGGCTATTTTTCCGAACCACGTAAATCTCTTGTGTCGAGTCGCGTCTATTTTGTTATTCCTCTTTTTCACTAAATTGAGTTTTATACCGAGTTAATTTCACAATTGTTTTCGCGTCAGATCTCAAGATAAGGGGAGCTTGCAATCTTGTTGGCTCGGTCTCAGTAGAGAGGGGGTTTATTCCCAACAAATAGTTGCATTTCAATCAACATCATTCCAGCATATAATTCATATCTTTTCTTAATCACTTTTCGTCACCATGATTATTAATTACTAACCAAGCTTAATACAGTATTTGTTTCTTTGGGCAACAAAAAGTTTCTTATGTATTTTAGTGCGACTGGTATTTGATCATAATTTAATCATTCTAATGTTGTTAGGATGTTTTATATAAATTTATCGAAGAAGAACTCTTAGCACGTCTTCAAAAATGTCATCGGTCAAGAATAACATAATCTCATTGCCGTGCTCTATAAAAGTCTCCTTTAATCCCATTGGTCATCTTAATTTCATCTATATGGTTTTGAACGATATACGACAGAAGAGTAAGAAACTAATTCCGTAAAAGGGCCAAGAATATCCTTGTCCTATGATACTAACAATGAATCTGATATATAGAGTATCTTTTGTCCTCAGAAATTATACAGAGCTTAACTTCCACAGTTGTGATGTTGAACCGTCCAAATTTTGGGGCCACTTACAGTTTTTGAAAAGCTGACTAATTAAAAAGGATCACTTACAAGTTGAAGTGGTCAACTACAAACGGCAAACTTGTCTTGCTTGTTGGTGGCAAGAGCTTTGGGATGCGGACGACAGAAGCAAAGCTAAGAAAGAGTACTCAAGACAGTCGGATAAGGGGCTTATCTTCTCTCCATTGGCGAAGGAAGCTAGGATTGGTTGCAAGTGCTCTTCGTCTCGTGGGATTATACGCAAAATTACAAAGGCTAAATTCCATGGACTGATAAGGGAAAACTAAGAGCATAGATTGGAACAAATAATTCTCTTTAAAGAAAGAGAGGTACTTGTATCTCTAAATCAATTGTCGGTATTTTCATCAATATTTGAGTGAAAACTGCACAGAAAAACTGCAGTTTAGTGCAGTCAAAAACTACAATAAACTGCAGGAAAGAACTGTAGTTTTTCAAACTGAAACATTTGCAGTTTTTTAACCTGATACATTGCAGTTTTTCTAACTGCAAAATTGTAGATTTTGTAATTAATGTGTTACAGAATTTTCTGAGTTATAAACCTCTATAAATAGGGGGAAGGCACGAAGGTTGAGTTATTGAAAAGAAAGTAACCTCCTTGATAATTCCTCTTGCCTGTACGTTGATGACGTTTCAAAATGATCTTTTGACATGCAACCAGTGATCATTACACAGTATTTTGGATATGAATTATCTTGAAAAACAAATTTGCGTGATCTTTGTACATATTGGGACAAATATTGTCTTAGAGAGAGATATTGATCAGTCCCTTGATTCAGGTGTTAAAACATTGCTTCTTAGTCCACTAAAAATGAACCCAATTTCTGACATTAACGAACCATGCAACTAATAATCAACAAAGATGGATAGATTTCAGTAGGGATTAGGTGGTTTTGTAATTGGGACACTCGTAATTGATAGTCTTGTTCAGGAAGGGGGGAGATCTTTCCTCGCATCGAATCTACTGGGAAAAAAGGTATCTAAATTGCTGTCAAAAATGAGAAATTATTAGCTTCAAAATTCGAAAATAAAAGATCAGAAATTCTGGCCTGATCGGGAGCAGTCGTGTAATCACTGCTCTAGAAGATTAAGGACCCGCCTATCACCCTGGCGCAGTTGATCCTTACTCTCTTAGCGGTAAAAACCCGTAGATTCGGCTGGCCTCTGTACTCGAGCGAGAGTGGCAGAGCTTCTATTCAGATGAAGAACGTTTCCCAAAAGAAAATTAACAATAGCCAACAATTTTGAGAGAGAAGGAGGGAGAAGTTCTCGTTTGAGAAGAAGAGAGAAGAGATTGTTTTCTATATTTTTCCAAACTGGGAAGCCTCTATTTATAGGAGTCGAAAGCAGTAGTCGTTGCTGGATCGACGCGAACATTCTCCACATCTCGTGCACCCATTACCCAGATATCACGCACATTCTTATAGCTGTCACACACGTTCTCATGACCGAGTCAAAACTGAAAAATTAAAGTTCTGAGAACAAAAAAATTGTGTACATGTGCGGTGCGGCGTGGCGGGCACGCGCGCATGTGTTATGCAAAGCTTACACAATACAAAGCCCAAAACACAATTCAAAGCCCAATAAGATGTGAAACAATTTAAACCCCTTACTATTGATCTCATTTTCAATGTGGACTATTGACAAGGCAAAATTAGCTTTACATGAACAAAATAGCCAACAGTCTCCCCCAAAAGGCAATATTGACTGAAAACTCAAAATCAATAAATAAATCAGTAAATCACAAAACTAATATAGGTTGGGCAACCTTTCGTATCGTGAATTCGAGAAAAGTAGCTTTCGGCTTTGAACATTTTCTTAGTGAGTTCATCGCTACCTGAGGGACATAATGGATTAGGCCTTTAATTAGGCCCCTTTAACCATGTATTGATGAAAACACACACAATACGTCTCTATCTATTGAGCAAAGCGGGTTGAGCGTTAAAGGTCATGCTCACAATAACCCACTCATGAGAGTTTCTAGGGGTTAGCCCAGCCTCCCCCCCCCCTCAACCGTGGGCGTCACGATTCCTCTCATGTAGGTAAGTCCTTCAAGGGTATTACAACTGGATATCATACCCTCTGCAATACACGCGCTAGACTTATTAAGAGTAAAACTCAGCCTAACCAGCTGTATCATAAGAGCATCGTCACAATAGAGAAGGGGAAAGTAGCTAAAGCTACTATAATGATATATGAATATATCTAGGTCGATGCTCCACACGAGTGTCACTAGTCCAGTTTGTTACTACATATTGAACCTACGTTGGGACTACATCTCCAAATAAAGATTGGGTTACCACTATCAGTGACCTCACTTATGGGCTTATCTTATCTCCCTCGATGAATCCAGAACCACACTCCTGGATAAACCCTTAGTCGAAGGATCAGCTAGATTCTTCTCAGACTTTACAACATCTAATATCATAACTTTGCCTAGCAGGCATTGTATAGATTTATATCTTATTTGAATATGTATGTTAAATTTTTTATTTATATGCACTTGCTTTAGAAGCTCTATGGTGGATCTAGAATCAGAATGAATAGAAATTGGATGAGAGGGTTTAGGGACCAAAGGAAGTTTATAGAGTAGATCTTTTAACCATTCTGCTTCTGTGCAAATAGTATCAAGAGTAATCAATTTAGATTCCATGGTGCTCTTGGCAAGTACTGTTTGCTTACAAAATTTTTAGGATACAACAGCACCACTAAAAAGGAATACATATTCAGATATAGACTTTACACTGTTAGAATCCATGTCGGTGCGTAAAAGACTGACTTCCCGCTCGAGGGGGCCTGTTTGTATTTATAAGAGTGGCTTATTACAAAATAATGGTCAATGTTTTACAATAGAGGAGGAGGGGGTGGCCCTCCTTGTTTAACGTGGGTTCGTTGGCAGCAGTAGGACTCCTCCTTCAGTGCTCGCGCTGAGTTAGCTTCCCTTGGACGATCCGATCGAAGTTGCAGTTGGAGCTTCAGTGGGCAGTAGAGACTCTCGAGCGATTGAGTTCGACTATACCCGAGCTTAAAAAGCCGTGTGCCTGGAGAGAGCTACAATGCAAGAGTTTGCAAAGAGCTGACGAGCTACAAATCTGAGAGTTCAGATTAAGTCTACTTCAACAATCCAGGCAAGAAGCTAGGGATGTTCTACCAAGCAAGTGAGCTGAATGAAGGTCTCTGTTTGGAGAGCCTTGAGCATCAAAATCTCCAGACTCAATCAAATGCCAAGCCTCTAGCCCCCTTCACGTTAGATGAAGATGGCTTTTAATAGGCAAGGGATGACATTGGTCATCCCTTGATTTGTAGGATATGATCACTAATGGGTGAGAGGTACCATGCCCTCCCCTAACTGTGGGATGTGACCACTATAAGGATGATGAGAGTCATGCCTCATCATCACCCAGGACATGAGAAGTGGGTAGGCTCACTCCCACAAGCAAGCAGCCCGCTTGCATTGCTCAAGCGAGGCTGGCAAAGCTAAGGGTGAGCTCACAAGCTATCTGAATGCTCAAGCGAGCTTGTAGGTGAGCTTAGTGAACAGGCGGGATCGGCCGGCGATCCCCTCCAATGTGTGAGCTGGCATTAGATGGCAAGCAGAGTTCGTGCGGGCAAACTTTCTGCAGACGTGCTTGACTCATGTGGGTGAACGAAGCATTCAGGAGAGGTTGAACTTATATTGGAGAGCTCAATGATTTGATGAGCTTGATTCATGCGGGAGAGTCAAGCTAACAGGGGATGCTTGAGCTCTGTGGGTGAGCTTAATAAAGAAGGAGAGGTTGAATTCTGCAGGTGAACTAAACAATTGGGAGTGGTTGAGCTCTACGGGCGAGCTCGATGGTGATGTGAAGTTGAGCTCTACGGGCGAGCTTAATAAATAGGTGAGGTTGAGCTCTACGGGCGAGCTCATCAAGGAGGCGAGGTTGAGCTCTATGGGTGAGCTTATCAGGGAGGCGATTGGGCTTTGCGGGCGAGCTCAACAAACAAGAGATGTTTGGCTCGTACTGGCGAGCAGAGCGTGTTGGCGAGCTTGCTCGTGCATTTAGACGAGCTTTGTTAGGCTCGCTGAATGCAGACGAGCACAAGCTATTAGCAAGCGGGGCCAAACACTTAGGTAATTTTTACTGCCTACAATTCGTGACTTAGTTAGCGTCACTATACCCTTCTATAGCATCAGGGTACCTAGTGTAAGTCAAGCAATAGTCAACTGTGTCTTTCAAGTATTTGAATATTCTCTCTAAGGCAATCTAGTGATCATTGTTAAGGTTACTGGTATATCGGCTCAGTCTCCCTACAGCATAAGCTATATCGGGTCTGGTCCGGCTGGATATGTATAGGAGAGATCCAATTAGCTGAGAATACTTCAGCTGAGAGACAGTTTCACCTTCATTCTTTTTCAAAGATATAGAAGAATCATAAGGTGTGAAAATAGGTTTAGATATGAAAATTGAATTTGATCAGCATTTTCTCAATACTATAAGAAAGACTCAAAGATATTCCTCTAGTGTCTCTAGTGATTTTTATTCCAAGTATCATATCAGCAAGACCTAAGTCTTTCATGTCAAAGTTCTTGGAGAGATAATCCTTAGCCTTTAAAATTAATTCAAGAGTTGTTTCAAAGATAAGGATATCATCAACATAGAGACAGAGGATGACATAGTCATTATTTATCACTTTAGTGTAAACACACTTATCGTGTTCATTCACAGTGAAACCATATTGTACATTGACTCTGTCAAATTTTTGGTGCCATTGTTTAGGAACTTGTTTTAGACCATACAGAGATTTAACAAGTTTGTAAACTTTGTTTTCTTGACCTTTGACAATAAAGCCTTCAGGTTGGTTCATATAGATTTTTCATCTAAATCACCATTCAAGAAAGCAGTCTTAACATCCATCTGATGTATGGTCAACTTATGAATAGCAGCAAAGGTTAATAATACTCGTATAGTTGAGATTCGGGTTGAAGGAAAATATGTATCAAAATAATCAATGCTCTTTTATTAAGTATAGCCTTTAGCTACTAATCTAGCTTTAGATTTATCAATGGAACCATCAGCTCTAAGTTTCTTCCTTAATATCCATTTATAGCCAACAGGTTTACAACCTAGAGGTAAGTTGGTGAGTATTATCGAAGTATGGTTTTCCATGATAGATTTTATCTCATTACCAATGGCTTCTTTCTAGAAAGAAGATTTATGTGAATCCATTGCTTCTTTGAATGAGCTTGGATCACCTTCAACAAGAAAGGTAAAGAATTCTTCTCCAAATTTTTTTTGAATTCTACCTCTTTTACTTATTCGAGGTTCAATATCTAAAGGTTGAAAAAAACTAGAAGATGGTAAATCAGAAAGGAAAGATGATCTAGGATTTTCTGAGACTTTGGAATTGAAAGGAAAGATGTTTTCAAAGTAGACTGCATCTCTTGCTTTAATGATAGTGTTGTTGAATATGTCACTGATTTTAGCGTTAATGACTAGAAATCTATTAACGTTGATATCTAGTACATATGCAATAAAAGCATCATCAACAGTCTTGGAACTAATTTTCCTCTTCTTAGGTTCGGGAATAGCTATTTTAGCTAAGCTACCCAAAACCCAAAGGAAGTTCAACTGTAGGCTGTCTAAAAATCACAATAGATAGTTGATCACCCATCAAACACCGATGATAGAAGTTATAATCTGACGACTTCCAGAAGGCTACAATTTGAGGACTTTCACGTAGAAGGTTACAATCTGACGACCTTCACAATAACTAATGAAAACCCCAATTCAACAGTCTTCACAATCAACATCGGGAGTTACAATCTGACGACTCTCGTATTTTTAAGGAGCCAAGACGAAGGTTACAAGGTGACGATCTTTGCGGCGCTCTAGCAAAAGAGACTACAAATCGACGGTCTCTTCATATTAGAACACAAATATCTCTCAAACCGTAAGGAATTTGGTAAAACGGAGGAAGCGAACCGAAGCCTTTGGCTAGGTTCGGATGGGTCCGTCTCATTGAGATAGCCGATTTTCATATATAATTCGTCCAATTCTGACTTACGGTTTGAAAGTTATGACATGTTCTTCGTAACAAGTTATGTTCTGAAGTCCGTCTGCAAGATTGGACTTCGTCAGAACATTGGACTTAGCCTGAAGCTCGCCAAGCCCGCCTAAGGTTCGCCTCTGCATTACAAAGTCAAAACGCACAGATCGAACCAGTGTTATAACCTCAAAACACAGAGGTTATCCTTGTGATATAACATCAAAACGCAGAGTTACGGCCCAACTCTGCGTTTTCAGCCTAAAACGCAGAGTTCATCTCTAAAATGGCCCAACTGTGCGTTTTCAGCCTAAAACAGGCCCAACTCTGCATTTTCAGCCTAAAACACAGAGTTCATCTCTAAAACGGCCCAACTCTGCGTTTTCAGCCTAAAACAGGCCCAACTCTGTGTTTTCAGTCTAAAACGCAGAGTTCATCTCTAAAACAGCACGACCTGTGCGTTTTAACTCCCAGCGAGCGCCAAACTCTGTGTCTCATCTCTAAGACGTAGAGTTAAGGTCCGAAACGCAAGCGGCCCTTGCGTTTTCAACTCCCACAAGCGCCCAACTCTGCGTCTCAACTCTAAGACGCAGAGTTAAGGTCCAGAACGCCAATTTAGGCATTTGACTCGTTCAAAGCACGAATTGAACAGTTCCAGGAACCGTTTTTCCCCCACGATTTGAGGGATTTCCGCCCCACTCAGGAGCGGATTAAGGGGGCAGTTACCACCCGTAACCCCCTATAAATATCAGAAACTCAATTGAGTTAAGGGATCGGATTTTGTCTCATCAACGGAGGGAGATTCGATCAAGGGCTGGCTGGGTTGATCGGGGAGGCTGAATTTTTGGATCTGAAGCTTGGCAGCAAAGAAGATCCTTCATCCTTCGACTGGGATTTTAGAGATCGGCAACAGGAGCTTCTTGAATACTTGGCTTATTAACCGAACTTTCGGTTTAAATCAACTCTTTCATAGAGTTTCAAACTCGATCTGAGTTATCAACTCGTCCAGAGTTTTAAAACTTGCTTTGCAAGTTCTTCTAAACTCGGTCAGAGCTTCAAACTTGCCTTGCAAGTTCTTCTAAACTCGGTCAGAGTTTTAAGACTTGCCATGCAAGTTCTCCACAGCGTCAAATCGTGAGGAGAAGATATCGTTCCAGTGAATCAAGACCTTTGGATTGTCAATGGAGAGCAAACTCGACGCGAGCATTCGAAGGAGGCACTCCATCGCTACCAAGAAGAATCCAGTTTTAAACAAAGGGGAGAGTCAAATTTATTCTCCTCTCTTTTGTAATCGGAATCCAAATTGTAATCGATTTTGAGAGAATACAAGTCAAATTTTCTTTCACTTCTTTTACATCAAAATTTTCCCACAAACATCAACCTAGGAGTTCTCCCCTTCCAATATTCATAAGGAGTTGTATCAGAAGCTTTGAAGAATTTTATTAAGAATGAAGCATGCAGAAAGAAGAGCTTTACCCTAGAGATTGTCAGGTGTTCCTGAACTAAGTAACATGCAGTTCATCATGTCTATAAGGGTTCTGTTCTTTCGTTCAGCTACCCCGTTAGATTGTGGTGTATAGGGAGCAGTTATCTCATAAATAATACCGTGTTCTTGGTAATATTCAGTCATACCATTTGAGGTATACTCCCCCTACGATCAGATCTTAGAATCTTAATATTTGGGTCAAGTTGGTTCTCAGATTCAGCTGTATACACCTTAAACCTATCTGAAACTTTATCTTTAGTTTTTAGAAGATAGGTGTAACAATATCTGGAGTGATCATCTATAAATGTCACAAAATATCTCCTACCCCCTCAGGTGAGAACTCTGTTCGAGTCACACACATCACTATGAATTAATTTGAGAGGTTCGGAGTTTCTAGTTACAGGCCGAAAGAGGTTTTTAGTGTGTTTCCCTTGAACACAAATCTCACACTTAGATGAGGGATCATGAGATGATTTAGGAATAAGGTTCAATTTAATCATTCTATGTAAGGTTTGGAAATTGACATGTCCAAATCGTCCAAGACAAAGATCACAAGTCTCAATAATTTGTGCAACAGAAGACTCAGGAATTTTATTAGAACTAGAATTGATTACATTGAGTTTGAAAAGTCCATTACAGATAAAACTTTTTCCTATGAATACATTGTTCTTTATAATCATAAATTTATTGGATTCTTTACAATCCTAAATCTAGCTCTAAGAAGAAGAGATTCATTAATCAGTTTGCGACGAAGAGAAGGAACATGATGGACGCTTTGCAGATTCAAAGCTTTCCCAGAATTCATGGTGAGCTCTATGCATCCAATTCCTATTATTTTTTTGGTGGACTCATCTGCTAAGCTTATGCTTACTCAACATGATTCCTAGTAAGTAGAAAACCAAGAGTGATCATTACAAACATGAATATTAGCTCCGGAATCCAAGTACCAATCAGTGAAAGAAGTAAGAGAATTTACAAGGAAGGATGAAGAAGTTAACCTAAAGGAAGTTGGATTTTCTTTCACCATGTTCACTTTGTTGGATCCATTTTCTTTAGGAGAAGATTTAGCTGGTTCCTTCTTCCGATAGAAACAGTTAGGAGCCATGTGGTTGGTTCTACCACAGACATAGTAAAACTTTCTATCAGACTTATGGCTGGAAGGATTGGGATTGGATTTGGATTTGATGAAGGGTTGTTGGTTTTTCTTGAATTTCTTCCCTTTGGGTTTGAAATTCTTAGATTTAGGCTTATCATCTACCAAGTTCACTTTAGCTTTCATTTCGATCTTGGTTTTAGAATTTTGCCTAAGCTGGTCTTTAATATGAATAGCCTTGAGGGCTTCAGTTGAGGTTAGATCTCCTTACTTGTGTCGAAGATCTTCAGCAAATCTAGACCAGGAGGGAAGGGGTTTATCAATCAAACAGAAAACTTTAAAGTCATCAGTAAAGGAGTTTCCCTTTGAATGGAGGTGATGGAGAAAATCTTGGAATTCATAAAATTGTTCATTAATGGGTTTGTCATCAACCATCATGAACTTATTGAAAGAAGAGGAGGTGAAACGCAGAATTCTGGCATCATCATAGCCATATTTTGCCTCAAGAGCATTCCATAGTTTTTCAGCTCTTTTGAACTCATAATATATGTCATACAGGTTGTCAGCCAGTGCACTAAGAATCCTATGGCAATAATGGTAGTTGATTTCTTCTAGATTCATAGAGCTAGAAAAGGAGCTAGCATCATAACCAGAAATGGAAGGATTAGGTTCAGGTTGAGGACCATAAACTAGAGAGTTGGTGGGTTGAGAACTACTGGATGAAGACTCAGGGGTGTCTATGGCAGATAGGAGACCTAGGATGGTGAGCCAGTATCTCATCTGATTAGCCCATCATTTGTAGTTAATTCCGGTGAACTTCTCAGGTTTGACACTCTTTGAATGATCAGGGTTAGCCATAAGTCTGATTGAAGTTTACTAGTCTAGGTATTTGGAATCTGATAGAATAAATATTTTTGTCAATACCACTAGACCAGATACTTTGGAGTATGACTTTGATAAATAAATTTGAACAGTAAATTTAGAATAATATGATTCTAATACAGTAAATAATTTAAGCAATAATTGGTTTTTTCCTCTAGTTAAACAACAACAAATAAACAATATTAATTATTAAATAAATAATTTAAAATATTTTTTAATACCAATTTTTTCTTGAAATGAACAGTAACTTTTTCAAAAATTTAGATTATTTTATTTTCTAATTCCAAATAAAATTGAACAGAAATTTTTTTGCCATAATTAAAAGCAATTAACAAAATTAAGAGCAATTAATTAAAATTATTTTGGACAATAGTAATCTTAATCTTCTAGATTGCTGTCAAATATGAGAAATTATTAGCTTCAAAATTTGAAAATAAAAGATCAGAAATTTTAGCCTGATCGGGAGCAGTCGTGTAATCACTGCCCTACAAGATTAAGGACTCGCCTATCGTCCTGACGCAGTTGATCCTTACTCCCCTAGTGATAAAGCCCCCCAGATTCGGCCGGTCTCAGTACTCGGGTGAGAGTGGCAGAGCTTTTGCTTAGATGAAGAACATTGCCCAAAAGAAAATTAACAATAGCCAACAATTTTGAGAGAGGAGGGAGAAGCTCTCATTTGAGAAGAAGAGAGAAGAGATTGTTTTCTGTATTTTTTCAAACTAGGAAATCTCTATTTATAGGAGTCGGAAGCAGTAGCCGTTGCTGGATCGACGCGAACGTTCTTCACATCTTGTGCACCCGTTACCTAGATATCGCGCACGTTCTCAGAGCCGTTACACACGTTTTCATGACCGAGTCAAAACTGAAAAATTATAGTTTTGAGAACCAAAAAATTGTGTGCGTATGCGGCACGCCCGCATCGTAGCGTGTGTGTTATGCAAAGCCCATACAATACAAAGCCCAAAACTCTATTCAAAGCCTAATAAGATGTGAAACAATTCAACCTCCTTACTATTCATCTTATTTTCCAATGTGGGACTTTTCACAAGACAAAATTGCCTTTTCATGAACAAAATAGCCTACAAATACATGTATACCTTATAGAGTCTATTAACTCTTTGTATGATTTGCAATCAACATAAGGGAAATTCTAGATACCAAACACAGCTTTGTCATATTTGCAGATACCTATATGATTAGTTTTCAGTTAGAAGTAATGAAGTCCTGTTTCAGGGAATGCTAATAGAATAGTAATCATGAGTTGAGTTAATTCTAGTCCTAACTGGTATTGGCGATGAGATTTTGAGATTCTTAGTTGTGAAGTTATATATTAACAAAAACTTCTTAAACTTGCAGGGCATCTCCTTCGCAAGGGACTAGTGCTTATTTATTGTAGACTAGTTGAAGAATTATTTAAATGTTCTAATTATTTGATATCGAACTTGTTAAGTATAAATGTTTAGAAACGCGTCATCACCAGATTTTGCAAGTTTATTCAATGAATATCGATACGTACAAACAGACATATACAACTAATCATTGGGAAAATGCTGAATCTTTTTATATTTGTGTATGTACGTCTAATGAAACCCAGTTGTTTGGCTCTTAGCTTCCTACATTTTGTAGTGCATGTTCCTAAAATAAAGAGTGGTGTTAGGGGCACACCCCCTACCACACCACCAACCACACCCCCCTCTCTCATCGCTACAGTAAACCGGACCCCACATGAGATCTTAAAATTTTTAAAATCCCATGTGGGGCCCGGTTTACTGTAGCGATGGGAGAGGAGGGTGTGGTTGGTGGTGTGGTAGAGGGTGTGCCCCTAACATTATTTTAAAATAAAATCCATATTGTTGATATACACAACAAACCGTAATACAGCTTAAGCTCATTAAAAACTAATCATCAACCACATTATCCTAATATGGGTTATCAGCCGGCCTATAATCTCCAGCCAGCTGTCTGATCCTAATTAGTCCATTCATACAAGTTCATCTTGGAACCAATAAGAAAAATTGTGCGCTTCCTTAACATTTGCCTCCCCATAATTAAACAAGCAGTAAACAAAACGAGAACTCATCCAGGGGCGTTCAGGACAATGAAAGAGATTGATGTTCTACTTCCGTGTGCACATTACTCTACTGAGCTCCTCTTTGTTTTTCGTAGTGTCTGGATTCAACAGACTTAACTAAATTCCAACAGCTTGCTTCCCTCCACTGGTGATACAATCGGAGCTTCCCCCATTTGTACCCCTACAACTCATACTCACCCAATCCCTATAAAACCCAAGACCCTCAAATCTCATTCAATACGAACGAACACCCCTCAATTCCTTCTATCTTTAAGTAAACAAATCAAATGGCAGCAGAACTTGGCTTGTTCTCTCTGACCAAACTCCAAAACCTAGCCCAACAACAACAACAACAGCAACGTCGACCTGCGAATGAAGACGATGACTCATGGGAGGTGAGAGCATTTGCAGAGGACACGAGCAGCTCCATGGGCACAACATGGCCGCCGAGGTCCTACACGTGCAACTTCTGCAGGCGAGAGTTTCGATCAGCGCAGGCGCTCGGCGGTCACATGAACGTTCACCGTCGAGACCGTGCTCGCCTTCGTCAGCCACCGCAGGTCCCTGAGCCGCCACCTGTGATGATTCCTTCCGGTGAGTTTGTGGCCAATGGTGGGCTCTGCCTTTTTTATCCAGTTCCAAACTCTTCTTCAACTTTTCTGTCTGTGTCTGCATATGAACAGGCAGTTAACTTGCCTACTTCGTCCATGAATCTCGGCGAGTCGCTTTTGGGCAAGGTCGGAATGGTGAGAGATGCGAGTGAGGGGAGAGATGCTAGTAGCAATGACGATGGAGGAATTGTTGAGGAGTTGGATTTAGAGCTTAGGCTTGGTTGGTGATTCTTTTTTATGTTTGTTTGTTTGTTTGCATGAAGGAGATCATGCATGGTGTTTATATGTCCGTAATTGAATGTAAGTGAATTTTGTTTCTCATATTGTGTATTATTGAAGGGTTCTCATAGAATTTGTTTTGTTCTGATTTGTATAGTTTCAAAAATTTTGTTTTTGGAGTGCTGATTATTAAGTCTTGTTGTTGGCTATATCTAGCATCAAAATAATTCAGAAGAAATAAATTAAGAACTGAAACAATATGAATCTATGACATAAACAAGACAAATGCAAGTAGTTAGTCGTTTCCCTGAGCTAATTGTTGGATTAAATCTTGTTATGGGCACATATGTTATATTAGTGTGTAATGATATCTTTAAGGTTGACCCGCATAAAGTGATCAATTAGTTAATTTGGGTCAATGGGTATTTAATTTAATCATGAGCTAATTATGCAGATACCAGTTTGTAATTATAATTTGATGAGGGGTCAAATTATAAAAGCACATCATCTATAAATAAGGGGTTATGGTCCCTAATCTGAGGTAACGTTCTCTATTCTCTAAATCCCCATCTAAAGAGAAACATAATTAAGGAGATATCCTCAAGATAATAAGATCAAACCCTAATTCAGATCCGTTCAAATATTCATGGATTCAAGTATTGCTTCCGCTCTTCTGTTAATCTCCTCTTTGAATTAATCACATATATCTTGTATGTTTTAAATATAGTAAGTTTAACAACTGGTATCAGAGTCACAGTGATTAATTCTTAGGGATCTAAGATTAAGATTAAGAATTTAGGGTTCTTTGATCTTAATTTTCTTTTATTAATTAGGACCTGTTGATGTATTGTAGCGTGCATGAATCTTGTTTTTCTTTGTCGTTTTTTGGTCTGTTGCACGCATGAAGAGTAAAGTTCATGTTTTTTTCTAATTGATTTCTTCTTTTGGATGTTGAATTTGGATCAACCTCTTGATCCAGATTGTGTGCAATTTATCTTTTTTTGGTTTGAGGATATGGTTTATGGATCAAGCTCAAAATAAAAAAAATGAAATGCATCTCTATTTTGTTTGTGTTGATCGTTGGACTCCTCGCCGATGATGTATTTGTTGGCGGTACCATTGTCAAAGGAAGACAACGACAACGGCAATCAGGAAACCCTAGGGTTTCAACCCTAGGTTGTAGGAGCCTAAGCGGCAGCGACGGTTCAGTTTTAAAACCCTAAGGGGTGGAGAGATCATGCAGGAATTAGGGATGAGGAGCTTACCTGAATTCAGGCGAGGTTCGTCGACAAAACTGTAAGCGAGCCTCACTCAGACAAGCATCTTTCAGGCGAGCCACGTCGAAAACTCTGTAGGCGAGCTTGAAGCTCACTCAGGCGAGCCTACACTCGTAGGCGAGCCTACACTCGCAGGCGAGCCTAAATCATGCGAGCTTGAGCCTCGATTCAGGCGAGCTTCTTCAAAGTTCGATTCAGGTGAGCTTCTTCAAAGTTCGATTATAGGCGAGCTCGACAATTGATTCAGGCGAACTCAGAGCTTTGGTTGAAAGTGAACTTCGTCGGCACATTTGGGAATAAAAGGCTGATGATCCTCTTTGAGGTGTAACAGGCCAAAGCACACTAAAGCAATTTAAGTTAGGGGCCTATAATTTAATTAAGCTGTAGGCCTTATAAGTTATGGGTCTTTCTATGCCTAATTAAATAGAGAAATTTAATTGGGTTATAATTTCCCAAATTAATTTTAAAAATTCTTTAATATGATTTAAATTGGTTGATCAATTGTTAATTCAAATAATATGACACTAAGATATTAATTTTGTCTCTCATTCTAAATGATCAATTGAAACAAGATGTTGCTAAAGTAATCTCTCCTGTATAAATTGTTCATGATGAATGTTAGATTTTTGTGTGTATGTTTTCATATAAATATTTAATCCGTCCAAAGGAATGTTAATATTTACTTAGACTGATTACACATCTGCGATGATAAACATGTGACAATTATAAAGTTTACATGTGAATAATGAATCTATCCAAAGATAGTTTCATTATTTAATATGAGTTATTGTTAGTGTTTGATCATTGCAATAAGGTATCACTTACAATTAATATTACTGTCCAAAGATTTGATATTAATATTGTACTAGATATATTGAGATGAGATTTGTCATTATTTAAATTATATTAATTACTAATTACAGTTAATAATATGAACATTTTTTGTTTATTTCAGCTAATGCATTTGCTGCAATAATTTCTGCTAACATCAATTTAATTGCCATGCTCAATGAGACAAATTTTAAGGTTTAGAAAGAGAACATTCTAATTGTCTTTAGCTATATGGATCTAGACCTTGCATTAAGGACTGAACAACCCCAACCTCTCAATGCGGATAGTACTCCTGATGTAAAGAAGGAGTATGAGAAGTGGGAGCATTCAAATCGCATGAGTCTAATGATCATTAAGCGCGGCATTCTGGAAGCCTCCAAGGGCATAGAATTTGAAGGGGTTACTAAAACCAAAGATTTCCTTGCCGAAATTAGAAACATTTTGCTAAAAATGATAAGGTAGAAACAAGCATGCTTTTAGCTCGCTTGATTTCAATGAAGTATAAAAGTAAAGAAAATATCAGGCAGTACATCATGGAGATGTCTCATATTACTTTAAAACTTAAGATACTTAAACTTGATCTATGTGGTGAGTTACTAGTGCATCTGGTTATGTTATCTCTTCATGTACAATTTAATCAATTTAAGGTCAGTTATAACTGTCAAAAGGAGAAATGGACTCTAAATGAGCTCATTTCATACTGTGTGTAAGAAAAAGACAGGTTAAAACAAGATAAGACTGAGAGTGCTCATTTGGCCTATGCCGCTAAGAATAAGGGTAAGAAAAGGAAGACTGATAATGAAGCTACTAAGGGTCCAGTTCAAAAGAAACAACATAAGGATGATCATGAATGTTTCTTTTGCAACAAGGCTGGACACGTAAAGAAGGATTGTACCAAATATCACGCCTGGCGTGTTAAGAATTGTATGTTCCTTACTATGGTATGTTCTGAGGTTAATTTAGCTTCAGTACCTAAAAATACTTGGTGGTTAGACTCTGATTCTACGACTCACATAAGTGTTTCTATGCAGGGTTTTCTGAGCTACTGAAGCCAAGTATTGGTGAAAGACACATCTTTGTTGGCGATGGATAATCGGTAGACGTTGATGCAATTAGGCACTTTAGGTTGCTGTTAGGAACTGGTTCTTATTTGGATTTGAAAGATACTTTTGTAGTACCATCTTTTAGACGGAATTTGATTTCTGCTTCTGGATTGGACAAATCATGTTATTATTGTTCATTTGAAAACAATCAATTCAGTTTATCTTTAAATTCAAATATTATGGGAACTGATTTCTTGAGTACTTATGACAACCTATATTTGCTTGATACAATTACTTTTTATAATGAAACCTTGTATGTGGAATCACGTAGTACTAAACGTAAATTAAATAAGAAAAATTCAGCGACATTATGGCATAAGCGTTTGGATCATATCTCAAAAGGTAGAGTTAAGCGTCTTGTGTCTGATAGCATTCTGGATTCCCTTTATTTTTTTAGATTTTTGATGTATGTGTTGAATGTATCAAGGAAAACAGACCAAAGTTAAGAGATTAGGTGCCAATAGATCTTTAGAAGTCTTAGAATTGATACATACAGATATTTGTGGATCATTCCCTATGGCATCGTGGAATGGTCAATAATATTTTATATCATTCACAGACGATTACTCACGTTATGGGTACATATATCTCATTCATGAGAAATCTGAGTCTCTGGACGTATTCAAAGCTTTTAAAGCTAAAGTTGAGAATCAACTCAATAAAAAAGATTAAAACTGTTAGATCTGATCATGGTGGTGAGTACTACGGCAGATAAGATGGTTCAGGTGAATAACGTTCAGGGTCATTTGCTAAATACCTAGAGAAATACGGTATTGTCCCACAGTACACTATGCCATGATCACCTAGCATGAATGGTATAGCTGAAAGACAAAACAGAACTCTTAAGGATATGGTAAGAAGTATGATTGCTCATTCTTCTTTTCCAGGGACACTCTGGGGAGAAGCATTAAAGACAGCAGCTTACATTCTGAATAGAGTACCAAGTAAAGCAGTTGTAAAAACACCTTATGAGCTTTGGACTAGTTGAAAGCCCAGTTTAAAGCACTTACACATTTAGGGATGTCCATCTGAGACAAGGCCTTATAGGCCAAATGAAAAGAAATTAAACTTCAAAACAGTTAGCAGCTACTTTATTAGTTACTCTGAACGATCTAGGGGCTATAAGTTTTATGATCCCACACTTAGGACTACTTTTGAGACGAGAACGGTAACATTCTTTGAGGATGTTGAGTTTGGGGGAGAAAAAAGGTTAGAGATATTACTTTTGAGGAGGAATTACCTTAAGATCTAATCCATATTGTAACTTTTGACAATATTCAGGTTCTTATACCTGTTATTGAAAAATAAATCTGGAACCTCAAGAAGATAATGTTGAATAACTCCCTATTCTAGAAGAACAAACTCAACAACCTCAAGAACTAATGCCATTACGGAGATCCATGAGAGAAAGGAGAAATATTATTCTGGATGATTATATTATATTTCTCCAAGAACATAAGGAAAATAATAGAATGATGGAAGATGATTGAATCAACTTCCATCATGTTATGAAAAGTTCTAACTCTCATAAGTGGATTGATGATATGAATGAAGAGTACAAGTCTATGCAAGACAATAAGGTTTGGGAACTTATTCCATTATTATAAGGTGCAAAACCAATGGGTTGCAAATGGATATTTAAAACATAGTGGGATGCAAATGGTAATGTAAAGAGGAATAAGGCACATTTTGTAGCAAAAAGACTATACTCAAAAGGAAGATATTGATTATACGATGACTTTTTCTCCGGTTTCGTCGAAAGACTCTTTAGAACAATCATGGCGCTTGTTGCTCACCTTGATCTTGAGTTACATCAAATGGATGTTAAGACTATGTTTCTTAATGGGGACATTGATGAAATGATCTGTATGGTGCAACCAGAAAACTTTGTATCAGGAGACCCAAAGAATATAGTTTGTAAATTAAGAAAATCCATTTATGGAATCAAGCAAGCTCCTCGTTAATGGTATCACAAGTTTCAACAAATAATTATCTCATTTGATTTTGAGATGAATATTATTGATGACTGTGTATATCATAAGTTTAGTGGGAGTAGGTATATTTTCTTGGTTCTGTATATCGATGACATATTGCTTGCAACTAATGATATAGTCATGTTGTACGAAACCAAGAGATTTCTATCAAAGAATTTTAAGATGAAAGATCTTGGGGACGCCTCTTTTATATTAGGAATCCAGATACATCGAGCTCGTTCTAGACGTATACTTGGATTATCACAAAAGAGCTATATCGATAAAATACTCAAACGGTTTGGCATGCAAGATTGCAGACCAGGTGATACCCCTGTTGCTAAAGGAGACAAGTTCAGTCCTAATCAGTGCCCTAAAAGTAACCTTGAAATTTAAAAAATGCAGATGATTCCTTATGCTTCAGTCGTAGGAAGTCTAATGTATGCTCAGGTGTATATACGTCCGGATATTGCGTACACTGTTGGCATGTTAGGCAGATACTTAAGCAACCCTGGTATGGACCATTAGATAGCAGTCAAAAGGGTTATGAGTTACCTGCAAAAAACAAAAGATTACATGCTCACATACAGAAAATCAGAATAGTTGGATGTCATTGGGTACTCTGATTCTGATTTTACTGGATGCCAAGATAGCAAAAAATCTACATCAGGCTATATTTATATGTTAAGAGGAGCTATATCATGGAAAAGTATCAAACAAACACTTAAAACTTCCTCCACTATGGCATCAGAGTTTGTAGCTTGCTATGGGACATCTAATCATGGAAATGGTTGCAAAATTTTATCATTGGACTGCGCATTCTGGAAAATGTTAAAAGACCACTTATGTTATTTTGTGACAATAAATCAACAATGATGTATTTCAATAACAACAAGATCTTGTCTAAGTCAAAGCACATTGACATTAAGTTCCTAGTTGTGAAAGAAAGGGTGCAGAGTTGATAGATAACTATAGAGCACATTGAGACAAACTCCATGATAGATGATCCTCTTACAAAAGGATTGCCACCTAAGGTCTTTCATGAGCACACTACTCATATGGATGTTACATTATTTGAGGATATTATGTTTTAGTGTGAGTTTGTAATTTTTTGTTGCTTTATGTTTGATTTTATTATCTGATCAGAATAAAGTATTCAGTTTAAACACGTTGTTACATTATGTTTGGTATGACCTCACTAAAGTTTAAAGTAGAACCAGTTAAGAATAGACATGTACAGATCATATTGTATGTAATTTTTATGCTACACATCTATGATTGATCTATGTCATTTGATTGTATTGACATATGTGATCATTGATGGGTTTAATCACAATAAATATGATGAATGCCGATTTGATCCTATATAGATATAGTCAATGGACGAGATTATTTGCAAATACCCTTATTTGTAATAGCAAATTCTGAGCTCATAAGGTTGTACACACTTTAAAAAAACATATGGTGCCCAAGTGGAAGATTGTTGAATTAAATCTTGTTATAGGCACATATGTTATATTAGTGTGTAATGCTATCCTTAATGTTGACCCGCATAAAGTGACCACTTAGTTAATTTGGTTCAATGGGTATTAATTTAATCATGGGCTAATTGTACAGATACTAGGTTGTAATTATAATTTGATGAGAGGCCAAATTATAAAAGTACAACATCTATAAATAAGGGGTTATGGTCCCTAATTTGAGGTATAGTTCTCTATTCTCTAAATCCCCATCTAAAAGAAACATAAGGAGATATTCTCAATATTAGAAGATCAAACCCTAATTCAGATCCGTGCAAATCTTCATGGACTCGGGGGGTGGCGCGAGGCGGACGATTTCCAAACGGAGGAGTCATTCATTAGATAGAGAAGATCGCCAAGATTTCGTGATCTACTGCCGAACCTATTCCAATTCCAACAGCTCGGACTCGGATCGTGGGGATCGCCGGAATATTGCTTCCGCTTTTCTGTTAATCTCCTCTTTGAGTTAATCACATATATCTTGTATGTTTTAGATATAGTAAGTTTAACACTAATTATACGAAACAACAAAGGAATAATTATACGAAACAACAAAGGAACAAATATAAGACAAGTAAAACATTGGAGGAATGATAACAACGAGAAATCCTTCAGAGACAAGGGTTTAAGAGATTGGTTTTTAGAAACTGAGGAAGTGTACAGCTTGCAGGCCTTGCTGTTTACTGTCATTTTCTTTAATATAAATTTCTGGAAGATATTTGGTCTCATGCAGTTGGAATTTGTAATACTTTAAAAAAAAGATAAGCAAAATATGCTGTCATCTGCGTTAAACATTGATACCTTGACTTAGGATTATCCTTATTCCTTAGAGTGAAGGTCAGAAGTTTCTTTGAAACTAATTATGTACACTTTCTCATCTATGCACTCTTGGATTTCCTTAGCTAGCGACATTGTAGAGATAAAATAAAGTCGAAATATTCTCCAATTTGTTTTCAGAAATTTCCGTTGAATTAATAACATGAACATGAGTCCAATTAAGCACTCACGGTAAAGTGCAATCATAAAACAACAGCAGCCTTCAAATTCGGAAGGGGTTTTCACATATATAAACCCAAAGTTTATTTTCAAACACAAGGTATCAAATACGGCATAAAAAACAATAATAAAAGGTACCCAAAATGGTCATCGTCCTTTAATTCTCTCCTTTTCCGTATCTCCTCCTCCTCGAGGGCTGGGCCAATAGGATAGGGTCGCTGGTCCCACTCAGTTCGTTCCGTCAAGAAAAACCCGTCTAGCTCTAGGTCCAGTGATCAATCCGTCACATTATTAGGACGTAGTCCGTACATCAGTCCTTATTTGAGTGAATACAAATTTGTTGTACTAATGTTTATTTAGAATGATATTGTACAGGTGGATATGAGTATAAGATATGTACGAGGTGAAATAATATGAAAATTAGTATAAATGCTGATTTCAACCATCGTACCATCAATGGTTGTTAGGGACCCATCGTTGGGTACAAGATCATTGATGGTCTACATGAACAAATTGCAGAATTTCAGAGATAGAATTTCAGCTCATCGATAGATTACAAGGACCCATCGATGGTGCTTATGGACCCATCGATGGTCATGAGCAACCATCGATGGCTAACTCGGCTGATTGCAAATGTGAGTGTTAGTTCTCTTGTTTTGATGATGATTTACAAACACCATTATTGGTGCTAATTGCTATATTGAGTAATATTATGTAGAATGTATTTTGCCAAGCAAGATAGTGCCAACTATTGGAAGATTGGATGGAATATGAGCTACAACGATGATATCCAAGGAGGTGGAGGCAAGTTGATGAAGAAAAGTTATCAAGAACAACATATTCAAAAGAAGCTTCATCAACACTTGAGCAAATATCAAGACCAAAAGAATTGTATTCATATGTGTGAGTTATTTTTATTTTTATTACCCTCCAGAGCTCAATGTAGATAAGTTATTAAGTAGATAACATTTAAAGCGATTGGGGTTCACACATACACACACTTATAAAAATAAGTTTTTAACCATTTTTGAAAATTGAGTAGTTTTTATAATTGGGAAATGATTTTTTAAAAATTCCTTTTCTAACATGTTTATATTTATCTTTATAAGAATTTTCCAAAGTTTCATATTTTATAGATTTTATGTGTTATTTTTAAAGGCACTTCAAAACTCATTTTCAATCATGAACAATGCTTGTGCATGTTTATAAGTCGACTCATACCTGTTATCAATCGACTGATGAAATACACTGGATAGAGCAGAAGTTTCCGCTCAGTCGACTGATAAGCCATCATTCGACTGATGCAGGTTATCAGTCGACTGATGAGTTCATCAGTGGACTGGTAACAAACGAGCAGCATGTAACGGTCAGCTCATCAGTCGACTGATGAACAATATCAGTCGACTAATGATAATATTAACGACTAGTTGATAATATTAACGACTAGTTCTGGTTTGAGCTGAAAATCCAGGATTCGGTGATTTATTTGGGATTTGGGTTATTGTTTGGGGCTTCTACATATATCCATTGACCCTCTTCACTTCAGTAATCAAGCAAGCAAAGAAAAATCCCTAAGTTTTGTTTTTAAGTGTTCTTAAGCTCAAACTTTCAAATCTTCATTCTCAATTGTTTCAAAGTTTTTAGTTTATCAATTCCACATCTCACAAACCCCTAAGCTTGAGTGTTTATCTCTTGTTCCTTATCATAGGATTATTGTGAGAGATTTTTCTTTATTTTATCTTGTGATTGTGTGGTGAGATTGATATCGAGGAGATCGTTGTGAGGGTTGTAAGATCTCATGTGAAGATCATTGTGAAGAAGTTTCGGCTTCTAAACCGGGTGTGATAGTGTTGTTACCATCGAGAGAGGTGGTTGGAACGTATGTCGGAGGACCGAACCTCGTGAATATATCGCCGTGTCATCTTGGATAACTATTCTCTAACTTTCCTCCTTATTTATTTTCATAGCATGTAATTTGTGTCTTGTGTTGCATTGAATTTTATTTATTGCATATTTATTATTTTATTACCTATTCATTCCCCCCTCTAGGGTAATTTCATTTGGTATCAGAGCAAAATCTCTACATATTTATTAGGTATAACCACCTTAGAGCAAAGATCCTAATGGATTCAACAATGAATGTGCATATGCTTGAAGGTCAATCAACCACTAGACCACCATTGTTCACCGACAATAATTTTGCATATTGAAAAGCTAGGATGAGAATTTACTTACGATGCATTGATCTTGATATCCTAGAGATAATAGAGAAGAAATATATTAAGAAGTCTAGTGACGATATGACCAAGAAAGAAAGGCATTTGATTAATCTAAATGTTAAAGTCATGAACGCTTTGATTTGTGGTCTCACTCCAAATCAGTATAATAGGGTCTCCATGTGTGCAACCACATATGAAATTTAGGAGAAACTATGTGTCACTCATGAGGGAACCCGCCAAGTCAGAGAGTTAAAAATTAGTAGCCTTATGCATGAATATGGATTATTTAAAATGCTTCCTAATAAATTAATTAATGATATGTTTAGTCGTTTCACTAATATTATAAATCAATTGCATGGCATTGACAAGGTGTTGGAGAATCAAGAAAAGAACTATAAGATTCTTCATTCTCTCACGCCTGTATGGGAGCCAAAGGCAACCGCCATTGAGGACGCAAATGATCTTACTGAGCTCACCCTTGATGGCCTCATTGGCAAGCTCAATGTCCATGAGAAGAATATTAAGGAGAAGGAAGAAGAACCCAAATGAACGAATGAAGAGCCTCCACAAAAGATGAAGACTATTGCTCTTAAAGGAGCAATTGATAATAGATCCTCCTCTTTAGATAGCGAAATGAATGTTTCTAGAGAAGTGGCTCACCTCTCTAGAAGAGTATCAAGATTGATTAAATTTAGTAAAAATTTTAAAAATCGTTCTAACAAGTTCCGCTCTCGTGTAGGTAAATGTTTTGAATACATTGAACTGGGACATTTGGCAAATGATTGTCCTAAGCTAAAAGAGAAGTACATGAAGTACAAGAAGAAGAAGGCAATGTATGCGGGATGGGATGAATCCTAACCAAGTGATTTGGATAGTGATGATGAAGGCGCCAAGATTGCACTTCATGATCCAAATGTTTGCTTCATGGCTCATGAAGATGAGGTACAATCTGAATCCGAAGATGAATCATTTTTTATGCAATGTGAGCTAGGAGCCGCTCTAGGAGAATTAAACTTTGAATTTGAGAAATTAAAAAGGGAACATTCTTCGTTTAAAAGGTTGCATAATTTATGTGATTCTAAATTTGAACAACTACAATCCTTTTTACAAGATGCCATCACTTTAAAAGATAAGATAAATTGGAGATCTTAAGCTTGAAAACAAGCAATTAAAATTTCAAATTGAAAAATTAAAAATTGAAAATAAAACAAATAGTGTTTCTACTAGTCATAATCATCATCATTTTAGAAGAACATGGCATCATAGATCTCATGCTTCCACCTTCAAGAAAGATTTTGTTTGCACATATTACATGAAACATGGTCATACTTCCATGTATTGTAGGTTTAGAGATAATGTTTATTATTATGGGTTGATGTGGGTACCTAAGGGTACTAAGAATACTAACATCCAAGGACACAAAGTTTGGGTACCTAAAGGTTCTACAACTTGTTTACATGTAGAAAACATCTCGCACAAGACGTAGAGAGTTGTGGTACCTTTATAGTGGTTACTCTCATCACATGACGGGTAATAAGGACTTATTTGCAACCATATCAAGGATAGAAGGAGTCAATTTCTCCTTTGGTGACGGTGTGAAAGGTAAAAAATCATAGGTATTGATAATATTAATAAGATACATTCTCCCGTAATTAAGGATGTTTATTTGGTAAAAGAAGTTAATCATAATCTTTTAAGTATTAGTCAACTTAGTGATAAAGGCTACGATGTTATTTTAAACTGGATAAGTGTATTGTGAGTCTAAAAGATAAAGATATTTTTGTTGCCCTTAGAAAGTCTAATGTATATATTTTTGAGATGAATGAGCTTTTAGATCAAGATGTAAAGTGTCTTGCTACGGTGGATGGAGATCTTTGGATTTGGCACAAAAGACTTGGATATGCTCACATGAGATTAATCTCTAAGGTATCAAAGAACAACTTGGTAAGAGGACTACCAAGTCTAACATACATTAAAGATTCACAATATGAGGAATGTGCCAAAGGTAAACAAATTAACTCTTTTAAATCTATAAATGAGATATCCACCAATAAACCTTTATAATTGCTGCATCTTGATTTATTTGGTCCTATGTGTGTTGCCTTATTAGGAGGAAAATACTATGTAATTATTATTGTTGATGACTTTTCACGTTTTACATATGTTATATTTTTAGCAAATAAAGATGAATGTTTTAAAGAATTTTCCCATTTTGTAAAAAGAGTTGAAAATAAAAAGGAATTGAAAGTTGTAAAAATTAGAAGTGATCATGGTGGTGAGTTTTAAAATAAATCTTTTAGTGATTTTTGTGACCATCATGGTATAACACATACATTTTTCTCTCTAAGAACACCGCAACAAAATGGTGTTGTTGAACGAAAAAACCGAACCATACAAGAGATGACACGTACTATGATTAATGCTTTTGATTTGCAAAAATATTTTTGGGCAGAAGTTGTCAACATGGCTTGCTATGTTTTAAATCGTGTTTTAATTAGACCTATTCTAAGAAAATAC
>BQKN01000165.1:103527-114469 GCA_022839385.1 Asparagus kiusianus | reverse complement strand
TATGGCTCTTGCTCCAGTTACATGGTACATTCTTTATGGTGGTAACTTACCGTATACGTATCCTAAATATTCTAGTATTAGTGTGTTGGATAGAAGATTCCTAATGTGTTTCCTAATTTGTTTTGGTAACATGTTGTTGGAATTCCTAATCTGTTTTGGTAACATAATTCTAAATCTGTTTTGATAACAGGTTATTAGGATTACTAATCTGTTTTGTGTTTTATTTTAGAATTCTTGGTATGTTTATGATTTTAGGATTTCTATATATATGGAACAATTGGAAGAGAGAATTGAGAAGAAAATTGGGGATATTTGGAGCACAGAAAAGAGGTATTTTCTGAGCTATTGGTTAGGGTTTTGTTTGGAGAGAATTAGAGATTTCTTGGTGAGATTAATTAGTGAGTTTGAGTGATTTGTAATCTCAGTTTGTACTCTTCTTCTCTATTAGCAAAAACCCTATCCCTTTCTTGCTCCATAGACGTAGGCAACTTGCTGAACCACATTAAAATTACTTGATTGTGTTTGTGGCATTGATTTGATTCGTTTGGCCTTCTCTCGACGTTCGTTTGATTTGATTTCTCATAGCACGTTGGTTTGGTTGTTTGGCTTCCTCAGCGCTCTACAAGTGGTATCAGAGCTCGGGCTACACTTGGGCTATTTGGAGGAGTAGGTTGTTTTGGAGGCTCACCTAGGGTTTTATTTGGTGATAAAGGTGGAATCTTTTTGGTAAAGACTCTATCTATTTTAGTTTTAGATCTATTCTTCATTTGTTCTGTATTTGTTTTGGTGCTTTGAGAAAGATGGTCGGGAAAGGAGTTATGGAGGGTACTTCCGGTGTGAAGACCGTCTAAAGTTTGAATATCCACTCAATAAAGATAGATGTGAAGAAGTTTAATGGCACAAACAATTTTGGTCTTTGGAGATGTGAAGTCTTGGATGCGCTCAATATGTAAAATTTGGAAGATACTTTGGAGTTGAACGGGGAACCGGACGATATTGAGGAGAATGTTTGGAAAAAGATGAATAGAACGGCATGTGGTGTGATTAGATCTTGTTTGACTTAAGATTTAAAATATGATATGATCAATAAGACTTCAGCTAAGAAGATTTGAGAGATCCTAAAGGGTATGTATTTGATCAAGAGTGTAGAGAACCGCTTACATTTAAAGAGGAGGCTTTATCGCTTCCAATTGAAGAAGGGAACTTCCATTGGTGATCGCATGAACCACTACACGAAGCTTCTTGTGGATTTGGCGAATGTAGATGTGATGATTGAAGATGAAGACAAGGCGTTATTGTTGTTGAGTTCCTTGCCTGACAAGAAATATGAGACCTTCGTTCTTACTCTTATTAATGGGAAGGCATCTCTTTCTTATAGTGAGGTCACCACTGCACTTGTGAATTATCAGCTTCAAAAGAAGGATAAGGAGACTTTAGTTGAGCCGGTAGCGTGGGTATTAGTCACAAGAGCAAAGAGTCCAAACCGTGGTAGGAGGTCGCAGTCTAGAGGGGTACATCTTAGAGTTTGTAGGAATCAGTGTACCTTTTGTAAAGAGGATAGACATTAGAAAGTCGAATGCCTAAAGTTGGTTGATCGAGCCAGGAAGAATAAGGGGAAATGTATTCAAGCTTCACAGGTGAATGTTGTCAAGGCTAGTGATAATAATTTAGATTCGGATTCATCGGGCTACTCGTTATCTGCACTATCGTCAGTTTGTGTTGACGACTCTACAAAGTGGATGTTGGATTCAGGTGCTTCTTACCATATTTGCCCTAGGAGGGATTGGTTCTCCAGCTTTCAGGAGTTAGAAAGAGGGGAGGTCGTGCTTATGGGTAATGATCATGAATGTCCTATTGGTGGTATCAGTACTGTTCGGATTAGGATGAGTGACGAAGTAATTCGGGAGTAGGTTGGAGTGAGGTTCGTTCCTCAGTTGAAGAAGAACATTATTTCAATTAGAGTTTTGGAGGCAGCATGCTATAGGGTGACCTTGGTCGATTCACGTTTGAAGGTCACATTAGGGTCCATGATTGTGATGAAGGGCGTCACGAGAAATAATTTGTATTATTTGATTAGGAGCATGATGTTTGATAGAGAACTGACGACTTCTTTGGATTTGGCTAGACTGTGGTATTTGTTGAGGTTAGGTTATTTGATTGGTTATGTCATGCATGGTTTGTTGAGAAGTGCTTTGACCTGCAGATTGAAGTCTTTTGAGCATATTGGTATGAGCAAGAAGACCGAGCTGGAGTTTGGCACTTCTATCCATCGATCGAGGGGTCTTTTAGGTGGTGTTCAGTCAGACATTTAGGGGCCTTTCAAGGAGGTATCATTGGGAGGTAATCGGTATTTGGTTTCCATAGTTGGGGATTGTTCTAGGCATTAGTGGGTTACAACCAGGTCCTGTTGGTGTGAAGTCCTAGAAGTCAACAACAATTGGAAGAAGTGTATTAGCAGAAAGGTAAACCGTCATTCTAGCTTTGGTAGGGGCTCTTTCTTATATTTGTGTCGAGCTCATGGCAGTTTGAGACACTTCATTGATGTAGAGACATTGGGGCGACGAGATGAGATGACAGTTTTGATGGGTCGTTCCTTACTGGAGGAGGGTCGGCGTTGGTTGTCGAGCATTGGTTTTGGTTTTGGAGCTTCGACATATTTGGGTCATCTTGGTCATATGTTGCCGACTGCTACGTGTGGAGATTTTAGATCTGGTAGAGCTGCTTTAGATTTTGGGTTGCGTCGGATATATGGTTGCTCAGTATTTGGTCATATCGAGGATGTGAGATTTGATCCGATTGCACGTTTAGGATTCAGAGGTTCGTTTGATTATCAGTTAGAAGCTTCTGATTTTGTTCTAAATAGGTATGTTATATTTGACTCTCGACAGGTGGAGAGTGTTGATCAGATCATTGGGACATCGCAACGGATGAAGGGTGATGCTATTTCATACTGCATCGTTTGGGATTCTAGCTTAGGTGACATAGTTTGGAGATCATTTGGATTTAGATGCAGATGATAAGTTGGTTTTGGATTCGAGTGCACCTGGTGGACATGTTTTGGATACAGCCATTGGTTTACCTCAGGTGGAGGTGTTTGATTTGTTTCAGTTTGGGGCCATTAGGAGCGCTATCAGTTGCAAATCCGTTAGTGATATTGGTGAAGAGTTGCAAACTTTTCTATTTGATTAAGGGCCTTTGGAGACCGTTTGGGTGAACTACATGAAGGCTTGATTCCTTGGGCAAGAGGATACGTAGGTAGTCATTTATGTGCAGCTGGTTTGGTGAGTTGATACCGATATTTAGAGTTTGTTTGCATTCTCGTTTGGGTTCTCGATTTGTTGTCGATTGAGTTTGTTGTCGTGGATTTATTCCACTTCGTACTGGACGTAACAAGTAAGATGTTTGGTTGGTATTGGTGTCGGCTCAGTTTTGGGAAAACTTAGCTGAGGTGGAGAATTGTTGGATAGCAGATTCCTAATATGTTTTTTAATTTGTTTTGGTAACAGGTTATTAGGATTCCTAATCTGTTTTGGTAACATGATTCCAAATCTGTTTTGATAATAGGTTATTAGGTTTACTAATTTGTTTTATTTTTTATTTTAGAATTTCTAGTATGTTTATGATTTTAGGATTTCTATATATATAGAACAGTTGGAAGAGAGAATTGAGAAGAAAATTGTGGATATTTGGAGCACAGAAAAGAGGTATTTTCTAAGCTATTGGTTAAGGTTTTGTTTGGAGAGAATTAGAGGATTGTTGGTAAGATTAATTGGTGAGTTTGAGTAATTTGCAATCTCAGTTTGTACTCTTATTCTCTATTAGTGAAAAACCCCTATCCCCTTCTTGCCCCGTGGACGTAGGCAACTTACTGAACCACGTTAAAATTGGTTGTTTGTGTTTGTGGCATTGATTTGATTCGTTTGGCCTTCTCTCGATGGTCGTTTGATTTGATTTCTCGTAGCACATTGGTTTGGTTGTTTGGCTTCCGCAACGCTCAACATAGTGGGGGTACACCTGGCTATTTCATAACCTCTTGCTTATTCATGACATATTCATATCAACAAATGCTAGCTTCATCTTAATCTATGCAAACACCAATACGATTTAAATTCTTTCCTCAAACACAACAAGATTATAGTACACAAATGCCTGTATTAGTATGACATGAAGAAATAGTTCCTAGAATACAAGTTTTCAAGATGGAACCACAGCACGAAACACACCGTGATCATCTACCAAAGTATAGAACTAAAGCTTCTTGATGTTTAGAATCATTGCACTCTAGTTGCTATTACTAATGCTCAAAAGGTAGAGTTTAACTATGATGAATATAACTATATGATTATAACATAAGCTATGGTGCTCACGCATCAAGGAAACACTATGAAAGAACACGCAAAAGAATCTATCCCCTTACAACTTACTATAGTAAAATGACCAGAAAATGGCGATTTTTTTAAAGGGGAAATGTAACCATCTAAGTGAGTTGCGTTCCTCCTTTTAGATGGCTGACCCATTAAACACGTTGAAATTGGATTTTTTTTTTTTTTTCCTTTCATTTTGCATGTAATCCTTGACAAGCTAATTTCTAGCATTTTTTAGATTTCCATAAGGGAGCAATATTTCTATCTTGGAAGAATATAGACAAGACACATATCTTAAGAAATTGTTAGTATTGGTGATAGAATACATGATCTTCATTGAACACACCTCAAGGTTAATAGAGTCAAAAAGTTTCACACAACAGGTGCATATATCAATAACATACTTGAAGGATAGTAAATGATTCAACTTAATACTATAGAGGATCCAAGTGCAATTAAATTTTAATTTTGTAAGAGAGTTGAGTTGATTTAATTCACTTGCTCCTTTTAGATGGCCCTTTGAACCTACATTTTCTTTTAATTTTGCATATAATCCTTGAGAAGGTAACTTCTAGTATTTTTGCAGGTTTACATGAGGATCGAGATTTCTATCTTGGAAAAATATAGAAAGGAGACATATCTTCACGAATTGTTTGTATTGGTATTAGTGATAGAATACATGGTAGTCTTTGTTGCACACACCAAGGTTAACAGAGTCAAAAAAATTCACTCATCAGGTGTATATGTCAATATCAATCTTGAAGGAAAATGTGTGTTATAATTTAATAATATAGAGGATCTCGATGCAATTAAGCTTTTCTAATCGATAACTAGATATACGCTATGTTTGACAAAATTTTGAAAATTGGGTTTGAACTAATCCTGATCCAATTTTAAGTTAAATTATGATATGACAACCAAGCTTGCATTGTGTAGGAGCATTAGAGATAGGATGATTCATGATTACAAGAGTTTGTATAAGAGAGGGAATTGAGTTAGAGCAGGATTCTATTAGAATTGTCTTCTTATTAGAAAAGTTTGAGTCCAATAGGGATTATTTTTTATTAGGAAAGTTTAATTAGGAAGTTTTCATTGTATTAGGAATTCTGTTTAGCCTATATATTGGGCCGGCCCTAGCTAGAGTTTTTTATCTTTCTTTTTGGATGAAAAATATTATAGAAGACATTAATCTTAAAGTTATTGAATTTCATCGAATTTCTAGGATTCGGTCTTGGATTTCTCGGGCTATTAAATTTCTTTGTTGATAATTTGATAGAGGTTTCACACTCTCTTTGTAGACATATGTGGAATTAAGGTTTTTATTAATTTTTGTTGCTTTTATTGATAAGAGGTACAATACAGGGAAAAGAAGAGGTTATGCTTTAAATATGGAGACAGGTGGAATAAAGAGCACTGATATAGGACTAGAGCGGCCTCTAAGATCATAGTCCAATGATAAGAGTGATGATACTTATCCTACAGATTCTGACAGCTAGAGTGAGGGGCCCGATGATCGTTGCATGGCACTAGAATGAGCAGAGTTGTTACAAAACTCTACGACAAGAGTTGTTAGGTCATCTATATTGCAAATGAGGGCGTGGATTGTGAGGCATGTGGTGTTATTGTTGGTTGAACCTAGTTCTTTGCATAATTTCATTAATGCGATGGTTGCCAAGAAGGTGGATTTGACAAGAACTACTGTAGAGCGTTTTGAGGGTGAGGATAGCAAATGGAGAGAAGATGTAGTGTTAGAAGATTGTCAAAGGCGTTTGTATAAATATCTAAAAAGTTTGGATTTCTACTGATCTTCACAAATTAGCATTTGTTGGGATGGATGCTATTTTGGGAAACACATGACTGTAGTGCTTAAGGAATCATAAAGATGAATTTTAAGGATATGCAGATGGTGTTGACCTTCTTGTTTTGATGATGTTTAACAAACAATTTACGACAAATATTGTTTGTCTAGTATTTGTGTTTATCTACTTATTATAGACCAACAACAAGTTGGAGGATGGATGGAATCAAGCTTTCACGATCATATCCAATGAAGGTTGGTGGAATTGTGGAGTGAAGCATTGTATTCAAGTTAAAGATCCAAGACCCCGCTTCATCCGCACAGTTTACCAAGTCGAGCTTATTGAAAACCTTCATCAAGCTTGGGTATATTTAGTTTAGGTTTTTATATTATGTGTGTTAGTACTTTAAGCTCAATCATATACACACATACACGCTTTGGTTTTGCATATATATAGTTATATATATACATGTTTTGGTTTTATAGTTTTCAAGTTTATACAAAAATGAATTTGTGAAAATATTGAATTATTTATTTATGGACTTCATAACAATATTTTATATCAATTTATTAAGTCTATAAAATCATTTTATAAAGGTTTCAATATTGTGTTCATGTCAAATGTCAAAAACATGTATGTTTAGTTTTCATGTTTTTGGACATATTTGAAAAATAATGAGTTTTCACAAATGTGAAGTGCAATTCCAAAAATTCTTTTTGTAACATGTTCATTAACATGTTTACAATGATTTCCCAAAGTTTTATATTTTTTGGAATTTATTTGCTATTTTTAAAGGCACTTTAAAATCAGATTTTGGACATGCACAGTGTCTGCGGATGTTCATAAGTCGACTTATCAGAGTTTATAAGTCGACTTATGAACTAGTCTGGAATGTGTAATTTTTCTTTGCTCAGTCGACTTATCAGACATCGCAAGTCGACTTATAGTAAGTCGACTTATGCCCTTTTTCAAGTCGACTTATGAGCTATTTTCTATGTGTTATTTTTCATCTTCAAGTCGACTTATGTGAACTTTCAAGTCGACTTATGTAAGTCGAATGCAAGTCGACTTATACTAAGTCGAATGCAAATCGACTTATAAATCCGACCGTTGAACAGTAACGGTTATTTTCCAGATCTATTTTTGTGTGGGTTTTTGGTCATTTCCTTAGGGTTTTGGCTGATGTCTTGGGTTGTTATAAATACCCCATTGCATTTACCTCTCCTACCAACCAAGAAGTTTTTAAACAAGTTTTAAACAAGGGTTTAAGTGTGTTTTAGTATTTGTTTGGTTTGTGAAGAAGTTTTTACAAGTGGAGGAGATCATTTTCTTGTTTAGGCTTCAATCTCCATCTCTCCATCTTGTTATCTATTGAGAAGTTTTCTAAACTCTTATCTAGCTTTACATTTGGTTAGTTATTTGATTATCATTCTTTAAAGCTAGTTTTTATATTGAGTTTAAATTTAATTTTATTTTCTCATTGCTTACACACACAACCATTGAGCTTATTGTATTTACATACATTGTATAATTAGGTTGTGGGGAGTTGTAACAATTGAGAGTGAGTTACATTAAGTTCTTATCTATTGAAGAGAACATATTTGTTATTATATTGTGAGTGTTGTAAGGTTTTCGGTGAGCTAGAAAACCATATGTGTTGTGAAGTTTTTGGTGAACTAGAAAACCGAATGTGAGGAGTGAACGTTGATCGGTGAGCGTTGAAAACCGACATTGTGAAGTGATTGTGAACATTGATCGGTGAACGTTAAAAACCGACAATGTAAGGTGTGTAGAAGTTTCGGCTTCCAAACCGGATTATGATAGTAGATTTCTCCCCGGGAGTGGGGAGCTGAGACGTAGGACGGAAGGTCTAAACTCCATGATCATTTGAGTGTGTTTGAGTTTATCATTGGCGCATTTGCTTATGCATTTATCTTATATCGCCAATTGTCTTTACTCTTATATTTTACCCTATCACATTTATAGTTTGTTTATATCACCCTTGTGTTAGTTTATATATCCTTGCATATATTTTTATCATATTGGATATATCTCATTGTTCATATTGCTTATCCTAGCTCATATATCTTGTTGTATTTATACTTGCTAGGATAACTTGTTAATTAGTTTTAAATTGGCATAAAATCGGATTAGATTAGCATAAGACCCTAATCACCCTCCCCCCCTCTAGGGTCTAACAATTGGTATCAGAGATTGGTGCTCTTTGATTTAAGGTCTAATCACCTTGAGTTAAAGATCCAAGTTATTTTTTTGTGCTAATCCAAATTTTGATTTTTGTATCTTGCTTGCATATATACATCATAGATATGCATGGTTTAGGTTATGCTATTAATATTGCTCCTAGATTAGATAATTTCTCTTATGCCCAACGGTGTGTTAGATTTTAACTTTTTGTTCAATCTAGACACTTCGATTTATGGGAAATTATAGATGATGCTTATATTATACCCACTTTGGAGAAGTCCAAGTGGAATAAAAATGATCATCGTATGTTTACAATGAACAAGATTTTGTTAGAATTTTTATATAATGCGTTCAATTCATCTTTTTCTAACAATCTTGATTCTTTTGATAGTGCTTACACATTGTGAAAACTTATAGAACCACATCAAGGGAATTTGGAGGCGATCCGATAAGATTTGGAGGATCCCGCTTCTAGTTCATATGGAGCATCATGCACACGGCCACTAGACGATAGCCCTAGTGAGGTTTGCGAGTTCGAAACCACTAATGATTTATCTAGTGATGAACTTACTTGTGCTAGTAAAAAACTGTTGCATGCCTATAACGTATTGTATAAAAATTTTATTGATTTGCAAAGCAAGCATGAAGATTTAAAATCCGATCATGAGAAGTTAGCTTCCAAATTTAATATTATTTCTCAAGAAAGAATTGCTCTTAAAGAAAACAATGATATGTTAAATTAGGAAAATAATAATTTGAAATTAAATATTGCTAACTTGACTCATGAAAAAGATAATGCCATGTTAAAAGTAGAGAACATAAAAAATTGCTTCTTTTATAAATGATTATTTATGTTCTACTTCTAATGTTAATGCTAATATGCCTAATGATGAGTTGAATGATGTTAAAAACCGTATTTTTTTTAGATTCAACTCTTACTACATGCATTAACAACCATAAGAAGCTTATGAATATGTGTGCGAGTCTAAGTCAAAATCATCCACTCATTATGCACACATATATAGCAAAGTTTATAAGTATTCAATTTGCGACCGTAAAGGCCATCTAGCTAAATTTTGCTATGATGCACACAAACATAAAAATGTCAATGCTCCTTGTGCATCTCATGTAGCTTCTTCATCACATGTACACACACATGCACAAAAAGTACATCATAAGCATGCTCATGTGTATCAATATGATCTTTGTGGTCGTTTTGGTCACTTGGCAAAATATTGTTTTGATTTGAAAAAGAAATCTCATTTGCCAAATGTTTCTAATAGACCACATGTTTTTAAATGTGATGTTTGTGGTAGGTTTTGATATCTTGCTAAATTTTGTTATGATATGCAAAAAACTTCTAAATTGCAATATGTTCCAAATAGACCATTGTTTAAGAATGTTTCTCGTTTGCAAAATGAATTTAAAAGACAATCTTTATTTGCAAATGATTACCGTGCACCGCCACTTGGTCAACAAAATCAAATGGGCCTTTTTCATTGTACTTATTGCAATCGGAAAGGTCATTTACACAATTTTTGTTTTGATCGTGTTCGTGCACTAAATGCACCCAAATGGGTTCATAACCCAAGGGATTTGAGCTTCATTGATAGGGGTCATATCCCTAAACAATCCGGCACCAAGAATGCTTCGGTGCTAAAATAAGTTTTTTTTAACCAAGAACTTAGTGTTTTTATTTTTCTTGGTTTTTAAAATATACTTTGAAAATTTTGAAAGTGAAAACAATTTTTCCTTGATTAAAATCTTTTGTTTTCATGATTATTGGTCTTGTTTTGATGAGAGGTTTGTATTTATATAACCCCCGGGATTATTGGGTGTTTATTCCTAAATTTTGTTTGCTGGGTGCTAAAATGTTCATATGGGTTGATACAAGCTCAAGAGCTTGATTATTAGTTGCCTCTCTTGCATTTTATCAAAATTTGTGTTTTGATTGGTTGCTTTGAATTCATTATATTTCACTTATATGATGATATTTATGTGTTTGTGCTTATGGATCATCTATTCGTGGTTTATAATGTATTCTATGAGTGGTTTGATCAAGTTCTTCATTGATCAAACATCGTTTTTGGATATAAACTTTGATTTATGATTTCTTTTGATTGATTTGTTTTCATTTGAAAACTTTTTACATGATTTTCATGTTCTTTTCTTTTGATTTCATAAATCTATTTTTGATTTTTATGTTTATGTTTTGAGACACATTATTTCAATGATATATCCTTATGTGTTCTCATTATCTTGTAGTATGTGAGTGATATTTAGCATATTCATCTATGCTTGCTCACATATGTTTGCCATGATCCTCATTGCATATATTCTATATGGCATTTTAATAGGGGGAGTCATCCCCATTCTATGTGTTATACTCACCCGTGCTTATTGATAGAGGGAGCTTTTGCTTTCTTCATCCTTTATCCCCTTTTTGATGTTGTCAAAGGGGAAGAAATATTATGAATATACATTTCCTTGTTTATATGCATGATATATTCTAATTTATATATTATTTACTTTCATGCATATATCTTTTTTGTAAATTGTTTGTCATCATCAAAA
>BQKN01000165.1:72647-83527 GCA_022839385.1 Asparagus kiusianus | reverse complement strand
ATAAAACACTCCTAGTTTCTTCAGTAGGAACACACCTCCTAAAGATCTGATCAGGACAGTATTTGAACAGATATGGATCATCCAGTAAAAGTATTTTACTTGGGAGAGAAAACGGGATCTATCCTGTTTTGACCAATGAGAAGGGATCTGGTTCATGACTATGTAGTTCACAATGTTAGCGAACCATGGAACAGATTGGATTTGTAGGAGTTGTTCATCACGGAAATGCTCATTGATCGAAACAGTTGATGTTGGTGCATTCGGGAGTCGAGAGAGGTGATCTGCTATAGGGTTCTCTGTTCCTCTTCTGTCAAGAATTTGAATGTCAATCTCTTGAAGTAGGAGAATCCATCTAATAAGCCATGCTTTAGCATCCTTTTTGGTCAAAAGATACTTTAGTGCGGCATGATCTGTGAAAACTTTGGTTAAGGAGCCGATGAGTAGGACCTGAATTTTTTTAAGGCAAAGACTACAGCTAAAAACTCTTTTTCTGTGACAGAGTAATTTTGTTAGGTATCATTCAGAGTCCTACTAGCATAGTAGATCATATATGGTTTTCCATCAAACTGTTGTCCTAAAACAGCACCAATCGCAGAATCGGATGCATCACACATCAGTTCGAAGGGTAAGGTCCAGTCCGGTGCATGAATGATAGGAGCTGTGGTTAGCTCCTTTTTCAGATATTCAAAAGCTTTGAGGTAATCGGGAGAGAAGACAAATGATGTATCCTTGGCTAAGAGATTGGTCAAGGGTCTAGTAATTTTGCTAAAATCCTTGATGAAACATCGGTAAAAACAAGCATGGCTAAGAAATGATCTAACATCTTTGATAGTTTTGGGAGGAGGGAGATTGGAAATGAGATCTACCTTAGCTTTGTCCACTTCGATTCCCCTATTGGAAACTACATGTCCTAAGACAATGCCTTGTTTGACCATGAAATGACATTTCTCCTAATTGAGAGTCAAAATTTTCTCCCTACACCGTTCTAGGACAAGTTTAAGATGATGTAAACATTGGAAAAATGTGTCACCAAAAATGGAAAAGTCGTCCATGAAAATTTCGAGGAATCTCTCTACCATGTCAGAAAAAATACTGATCATGCAGCGTTGGAATGTAGCTGGTGCGTTACACAAGCCAAAAGGTATGCGTCGGTATGCGAATGTTCTATATGGGCAAGTGAAAGTGGTTTTCTCCTGATCTTCGAGAGCGATAGAGATTTGATTGTAACCTGAATATCCATCCAGGAAATAATAGAACTCATGTCCTGCTAAACGCTCTAACATTTGGTTAATGAATGGAAGAGGGAAGTGATCTTTCCGAGTGGCTAAGTTGAGTTTTTGGTAGTCAATGCGAACTCGCCATCCAGTTTGGATCCGAGTGGGAATCAGCTCATTAGCCTCATTTTGGATCACGGTGATCCTAGATTTCTTTAGAACAACTTAGACCGGACTCACCCATGAACTATCAAAAATAGGATAAATAATTCCATGATCGAGACATTTCAGAATATCTTTCCTAACAGCTTCTTTCATCACTGGGTTTAACCGACATTGAGGATCTCTAGTAGGTTTGGTATCATCTTTCAAATGGATTCGGTGTTGAATAATGGTTGGACTAATCCCTTTGATATTAGCCATGGTGCATCCAATGGCTTCCCTATTCTCTCTTAAAACATCTAAGAGAGCTTCCTTTTGACTGGTAGTTAAGTCAGAAGAAATAATAACTGGTAAAAACTCGTTCTCCCCTAAGTAGGCATACTCTAGATTTTCAGGTAGAGGTTTGAGCTCTAACTTAGGGGGTTCCTCCACAGATGGGCGAAGCTGGATTCGTGGTTCTATCTCCAAAGGTTCTCGTTGCCAGCCAACAGTAGAAACATGATTGACCAGCGGATCTAACTCTAGTTCGTCATCAGAAGACTCCACAAACATTAAGTCAGATGCATTTGAATCTGACTCACACTCTCCCTCTTGTTGGTCATTGGATATTCCCTGAATGAAATTCACTTCCATGGGTTGATTAGATGGATCACTAGGCTGCCTTCCTAGGTTGAAATATTAAGGTCAACAGTCATGTTCCCAAAAGATAGTTTTATTTGACCGGTTCTATAATTGATCAAAGTATTTGAGGTGGCTAAAAATGGTCTTCCTAGAATGACTGGAATTTGACTTTTAAGATTGAAAACGGGTTGCGTTTCTAAGACAATAAAATCAACAGGAAAAATAAACTCTCCAACCTTGATCAGAACATCCTCTAGCTCTCATTTGGAAATTTTCACGGATCTATCAGCTAATCGTAGAGTGTATCTTGTCGGTTTAAGTTCTCCTACACCTAGCTGTTGATAGACTGAATAAGGAAGGAGGTTAACACTGGCTCCCAAGTCTAGAAGTGCCTTATCAATATGAGTGTTACCTATGACATATGAAATTGTAGGACAACCAGGATCCTTATATTTTAACGGCATGGGTTTCAAAAAAATTTCACTGAGGTTGGCAGCTAAGAAGACTTTCTTGGGGACATTGGTGGTTTTTTTCTTAGTGCATAAGTCCTTCAAGAACTTTGCATAAGAGGGGATTTGTTCGATTACATCTAGGAGAGGGATGTTGATCTTGACCTGTTTAAATATTTTTAGGATTTTCTCAACCTACAGGGAGTTTTCCTAGGTTTGAGTCTATCTAGAAAGGGGACAACGGGCCTAAACCTATCTAAATCAGGCTCAATCTCATGTTCAGCGGTTTGGTCATCGGAAGGAATGTGTTGGATGGGAGAAGGAGTTTGATCCGGTGGCATTCTAACTTGGTTGTCTATCTATTTTCCTAATCTCAGAGTGTGAATTGCATTCACATGGGCTGGTTGGGATGAACTGGATCCATTGTCTTTAAGGTTTGCAACAGGTTGACTTGGGAATTTTTCTTTCTTTCTCTCTCGCTCACGACAGTGGCTAGTTGCCCAAGTTGGGTTTCTAACCGGGCTATGGCTTGAGTGTTCGAGTTGAGCACTTGGTCAGTTGTTTGCATAAAGGAATTTAGAGTGGTGGATGACTGGGTCAACATGTTGGTAGTTTGTGTAGAAGCTTTGATCATAGCTTCTAAACTCTTTTCTAAGACACTCAAACGTTTGTCATGATCAGAATTTGAAGGATTTGTAGGCTGGTGAGGATGAGGATGTTGGGTTGGAAAAACTGGGTTAGCTTGTTAAAAATTATTTGGTGCGTTGAATGGAAGTGTATTTCCCCTAGGGAATTGTGGGTTTGACGCGGGAATGAAGTTTTGATTTCCGGGAGAATTTCCTTGATTCCATGCAAAGTTAGGATGATTTCTCCAACCCGGATTGTAGGTTGGAGAAAATGGATCATTTCTAGGATGCTGAAATGCAGCGTTTATCTGTTCTAATGTATTGTTGTTTCCTAGGAGAGGATATTCCTCTGAAACGTGGGTAGGAGACTGACAATTATGACATCTCAGGGTAGAAACATGATTGATTTGAGCTGGAACTCGTTCCTTAATTTCTAAGGCTTCTAACCTCTGCAGAATCGTCGCCATCTTTGCTTCAGAAGCAATGTTTGACTCCAGGGAAAGACTACTAGACTTAGATTGGAAAACTGATGAAACCATGTCATTACAGTGTTCCCACTGCATTGTTTTCTCAGATAGACTCTCTAAGAATTCCCAAGCTTCATCAGCGTTTTTCCTCATAAAATCTTCCTGACACATCGATTCTAAAGATGTTTTTGAAGAATAGTCCAATCCTTTATATATGACTTGGCATAATCGCCATTTCTCGAGACCATGATGAGGACATTGGATTAGAAGATCTTTGAATCGGTCAAAATATTTCTAGAATGGCTCTCCCAGGATAATTTTGAAATTTTGAATACTGTTCCTAAGCTTTACCGTTTTATGAATAGGGATAATTTTCTTGAGAAAAACGATGACAAATTCATCCCAAGTTGAGATGGAATTTGTCGGTAAGCTGTACAGCCATTTTTTTTAGCTTTGTCCTTAAGAGCAATGTAGGTAGGAAAATTGCAATGAAAAGAACAAAAGAAAATTGAATTGAATTCTTTTAATCCCGGTTACAATTCGATTACAAAAGAGAAGAAAATGAATTTGGTTTTCTCCTTTGTTTAAAACTAGGTTCTTCTCGGTGGCGATGGAGTGCCTCCCTCGAATGCTCGCGTCGAGTTTGCTCTCCGTTGACGATCCACACGTCTTGATTCACTGGAACGATATCTTCTCCTCACGATTTGACGTTGTGGAGAACTTGCGTGGCAAGTTTGAAACTCTTGATGAGTTGATAACTCTGAACGAGTTTTGAAGAACTCTGTAAAAGAGTTGTTTTTAACCGAAAATCAGTTATAAGCCAAGGATGAAGAAGCTCTTTTGTTGCAGTTGAAGATGATCTTCGTTGAGGGATGGTGCCGATCTCCTCAAAAGCTCGCCCAAAGATCTCTCCTATTGCTGCCAAGTCCTAGATCCGAGAAAATGCCCCTTCAATGGTCGATCCCAGCCAAGAAAATCCAACCTTTAACTCAGTTGAGTTTACTCCCTTTTATAGGGGATTAAAGGGGTGTAATTGCCCTCTAAATCCGCTCCTAAGTGGGCGTGATTTCCTCAGATCGTGGGGAAAACGGTTCTGGAACCGTTCGACTCATATTTGAATGAGTCAAATGCCCAACTTAGCGTTCAGGACCCTAAACTCGCGTCTTAGAAATGAGACGCGAGGTTGGGTGTTGGCTGAACGTCCAGAACGCGAGGGTCGCTCACGTTTCACTCATTGTAACGCGGGTTCAACCCTGGCGTTTTGATGTTGTAACGCAGGTTCGACCCTGACGTTTTGATATTGTAACGCGGGTTCGACCCTGGTGTTTTACTATTGACACACGGGGAGGACCTCCGCGTTTTGGTGTTGATACACGGGGAGGACCTCCGCGTCGCGCCTTGAAGAGATTCTCACCAAGTAATCTCTTTTGTCATAGCGTTGCAAAGATCATTGTCTTGTAATCTTCGTCTTGGCTCCTTAAGAATATGAGAGTCGTCAGATTGTAACTCCCGATGTTGAGATTAGAGCTTTCATCAGTTGTCGTGAAGATCGTCAGATTGTAACCTTCAGCGATCTATGTGAAAGTCTTCAAATTGTAGCCTTCTGGAAGTCGTCAGATTATAACTTCCATCATCGGTGTTTGATGAGGGATAAGCTATCTATTGTGATTTTTAGACAGCCTACAAGCAAATGGAATAAATCTCAATTTAATCGCATCTTTGGTTAATTCTCTCATTTTAATCATAATACACACTTCCTCCAATTCCGAGATAAAAATATATGCATCTTCTGTTTCATTTCCAAGGAATTTAGGAAACATGTTTATGTAATACGGTCTAAGCTTGGAATTTGCTCCATTTACTTCGGGGAGCCTTATTCAAGATGAAATTACATTTCTGGTGGGGTAACACATATCCTGGAGAACGGGTTGATTTGGCATTTCTTGGATTGGTTCAACAAGGATTAAACGATGAGAATTATCCCTAACCTAAGTTTGCATACACCAAAATAATTTCTTTTTATAATAATCTTTTAAAGGAAAGAAAGAAAATTAGTTTTTTATGAGAAGAAAATGATAAAGAAAAATCCTAACTAAAACAAATCAAAGCAATCACTTTTCAATCACTCTAATTTTAGGGTTTAGTCTAACTCAACTAGACCAGATCCTAACCAAAAACTCCTAAAGTAAAAAGATTAAAGTTTTACCCGGGTAGTTATCCAGGTAAGGATAGTACTAAAGGGTGATCAAAGATCAATTAAGTACCTCGTTTCTTGCGGAGCGCTTTACGCAACCCCTAAACCTTACCTTAGACACCAACTAATCTGAGAAAACTTAAACTGGTCCACTTAAGGATTTCTTGTTCCTTATTGAGCTCGAGTCCTTAGGGGCCAACGTCTAATGAGTTTTAGGAGGTTTGGGTTTATTAAGTGAGGAATTAGTGATTTGTGGGCTAAGTAAAGGGTGATGAAATCCCTTACCTTATCTTGATTAGAGAGGTTTTGCCCTTAAGAATGTTTTAAGTATGTGTCAAATCAAGTGCTACAATCACTTTGGTGAATTCCTACTAATTATATGAAATACAACCCTAAAATTAAAAATGACTAAAAAGAATGAAAAAAATCTTTTTTTAATTATGGTCAACAACAATCAAATATGAGAATAGAGCTCTTGTTTGAATTTATTATCTTGTTAGTTAATGTCCAAGTGAAAGGTGAATTTTATTATGGTCAACAAAATTAAAATATTTTTTTAAATCCTAATTGTCTCTAATTGTGAAGCTAACTAAAAAGGGTGGAATTGAAAACGCTAGAAAGAAGAGTTACATAAAAGTAATTCTCCAAGTTCTTGATCTTCAATCCAAGATTTTCAAGTTCCAAGCGGTTCCTTCACAAGAAAACAAACAAGTTAAAGAACCAAAATAATAAAATCCTACTTAGCACCGTTCCCCGGCAACGGCGCTAAAAACTTGATGCGGCATAATTATGTATCAAAATTGCAAGTGCGCAATTAATCAAGTTATAGTACAAAAAGTTATCGACCCCACGAGGAAGGTGGTTTTAAGAGATTATTAGAATTGGTTCTTATGTTGTGTGCGTGACAAAATAGGATTACAGAATAAGTGTGAGAGTTATGATGAGTGAGAGTGATTGTTGTGAATATATGCAAGTAACAATAAATTAAATTTTAGAGAAGAGAAGAAAGAATCAAAGAATAAAATAAAAGCAAGAATAAAAGGAGAAAAAAATTAAGAAAACAAAAGATGGAGAATTCAATTAAAGATATGAGGATCTAGAATTGAATCCACTAGCTAATCTTAATTATAAAATACAAACTATTCTCTTTTTATCATATTTCAACTTAGATTTATTAAGCATAGACTATCAAACCATTTAAGAAAAGTATAACCTATCAAATTATCATCTAAATCAAAATTACAATTCATGATAAGAATAACAACAAGATAGTAATCCTAGAATTCATAAACATAACATATCAAACTATTTAAGATAAACATAGATTATCAAATTCTTCTTCTACCAATTAGTTCTCTAGTTGATTATCCTAAACACGAATATTTTAAGTGCAAGAGAATAATTTATACAATATAAAGGAAATTAGACTAGTTTCATACAATCCTAAGATTCCTAAAAGAATTAGTTTCACATCTTAAGAAATAAAAGCAAGAAGAAAAAGAACTAATTATAAAAATAAAAAGAAAAGAAAAATCTAAACTATGAACAAAAAATAAATCTAACTACAAAGAATTAAAATCTAAACTACAAAATAAATTATAAAAATTAAATTTATGAAAATAAATCTACTCTACAAATTAAAGTGCAAAAAGAAATAAAAAGATAAGAAAATAAATCTACACTACAAGCATGAATATAAATCTAACTAATAAGCAATAATAAAGAAATTATTAAAAAGAAATAAAAGAGGAAAATAAAAGAAATACAAACCTTCAAATTGCTCTTCATCACCATCCTCATCATTCAACAAAGAGGAGAAAAGAAAATTTTAAAGTGGAAAAAAAATTCTTTTATTAATTATAACAAAAGTTATAAATTTGGAAGGTCTTCTCAATTAAGAGTAACCCTCCTCTCCAAATAGAGTTATAAAATTTTTCACACCCCTAACCCCTCACTCTCTACCCCTATTTATAGTAAACATCAGTGAATGAGAGCCCTTGGATTGAAATCTTATCCAAAAATAACAAATTTCAGCCTTTGATTCGTAACAAACTGTCGGAGCTATCGATAAGGGTATTGATAAGCTTATCGATAAGCGCATTGATAAGTGCATCGATGCGCCCATCGTTGTGCCCATCGATGCATGGTGCTCTCTTTTTGTTGTCCGCAGATCCTTTCTTCCATTGGCTTGTGGGCTTGGTCTTTGGGCTTTTGGACCTTTAATTTTTCTTTTTAGCTTGAGCTTTTGGATAATTTGGCAATTGGATTTTCTAATGGGCTTCTTGATTTCTCTTGTGCTTTATTTCTTCATTTACTCAAGGGCCTTTGTTGAGAGATGGGATTTTTGGGATTTGTTCTTCATTAACCTGCATTTAAAGATAAAAACAATTATTAGTGTTATATTTATTCATATAAAATAGATAATGATGGTATAAAATTGTAATAAATGTGATTATCAGCTTTCGTGCGCGCGTTGTCGATATGTATGAAATCAAAGTAGGGTTCTTACCAAATTGATTAATTTAGGTGCTTTTTGTTAGCTTAGAAAACTGTTCCAGATAATTTTTTTACAAACAAAATTGTACTTAAAATATATGACTATCCTTCATGATCCCATTGTAGAAGATTGCCTAACATTATACCATGAGAGTTTTATATCCGAAGACTAGCATTAGGTTTATATTTCCAAAATGTCACCACATACTATGATAATTGTTATATTATCACATTAGAATTTCTAAAAAATAAAGTAAAATGATGAAAACAAATAAGGGTAAATTGCACTTTAGATACCCTATTATTTACTCAATATTGCACATAAATACTTTCAGTTGAAAATGACTTCACTTAAATATTCCTAAACTTTTTAAAAGTTGCACTTTAGTATTCTTAAATATGCAAACGTAAGAGTTTTCCCATGAAAATTCACATGCGACATTCACGTGCTATTGATCTTAGTTATTAAACATGAGGTTATTTGAGTGTTTGTGGAGTGATTAGGGTCCTATAACTCCTTCTGATGAGTTGTTCTGGGGTTCGTTGTTCTTCCCTGCACATGAAGGAACTCGTAAGAGGGCAGAGTTGGGTTCTCCGATTGTTCCTCCGACGATCAAGTCAGTAGATGATCTTGAGTGGAAAAAGAATAGAGTTAGTTCTTAGTTACGTAAAAAAGGCCAGAGAGAGTTACTTCATGAAGTGCGCTTCTTTTATAGTGAGTTGAGGGGTAAAAGGTAACTTGGGCTGAGTCCAGCTTGGCAGCTGAGTCGGCAGGCATGTACCATGCGTCGGTTGCTGAAGGAGGTGAGTCACCTGGTCATTTATTATGGGAATGATAGTAGGTGTTTGATGCTGACTGGGTTCAATGAGTCATCAAGACTATACAGACTAGAGCAATGACGATGTTGTCAGGGCTAATGCAAGAGTAATCGGCTGGCAAGGGTTTCGAGGTAACTGTCGTCCTTCAACTCGTCAGGTCCAGGACCGAGAAGTACCACCTTTTGACTTGGTTAAGTGAGACATCGGTTCAACAGTGGGCCAAGTTGGATCGTTTGTGAAGTCAATTGAGGGGTTGGCCGAGTAGTATTGCCTTATAACTCGACTACGCAAGTTGTTGGCCAATCAAGTCAGACGTGCTGAGGCAAAGATTATCTTGATCTTGAATTAGTTTGGTTAGGCATAGTGTAAGACACATGTCGACTTCTCTATAGAGATTAATATTTAGTAATTTAGGGTTATAACACATGCTATTTTTACTATTTTATCCCTTATTTTCAATGACGTTTTGATTGGTTCACCAATATATTTAACAAAAAATTATGGTTAAAATTTTCTGAAGAAAGCATACGAGTGTCACATGAGAATTTTTAGAGAGAAATTCTTAAGGCGGTGTTAGTCACCTTGAATATTTTCATAAGAATTTGGATAATTGTTAAAGTGGGATAATCTTTAAGAAGTTGGATATTTAAGTGGGATAGTTGAGAACAATTTTTTAAAGTGGGATACTTGTGAGATTATTTGTATAATCAAGAAGTATATAATTTATGTATTTTGATGATATAACTACGACTTCTATATTTTTAAACTCGTTATTATTGATTAGTAGTTGTTGTTTATAATGTTAGTTGTTGTGGAATAACTTTTGGTAAGACTACAATATATTTTTAGTAACTGTTATAATAATTTATAAGTTTTTTAATTTTTTGAACTTTTATTATAGTACAAGTCTAAAATATTTTTTCCTATTTTATTCTTCCATTAACCCCTCCAAATCTCTTTCTTTCATATCACAATTTTAATTATATTTTTATAAATTACGGAGCTTTTAAGTTTTACTTAAAGTAATTAGAGAGATATAATATTCGAAAAAAATAACATATAAAGAGAGGAGTAAGAGGAGAGATGATCTAATCTGATGACATGATCTGACAATGGCACTGACCATCGAATGTAGAGAGAGGATGGAGAGAAGGAAAGAAATATGCAAAAAAAATGAAAGAAATAAGAGAGTTTTATTTTTTTACCAACTAATTGTAGGCTAAAACTTAGGATAATTTGAGAGACTAGAACTCTCACTTTTATATAAAGAAATAAAAAGTAACGGATAATTTTGTACAATTATCTTAATTTTAATTTTATTTTAATGCAAATTGACTAACATAATATAATTTTCCCCTAATTCTAGTTCTGGCTAACTAAACCTATAAAATTTTATCTCATAAATTATCACAGCTCTAGTTTTAAGTTCTACTTTAACTGACCCCTTAAGTTGCGCAGCTGAAGGTGTCAAAATTAAAATGCACTTTGTAGCTTTATGGTATTTAAGTGTATTCTTGTACAATTAAGAATACTAGTGTGCACTCCGTGCAAAACACTTCTTTTTTTATTTCTGCTACAGTAATCTTTTTAATCCTATATTTTTTGTAAATGCTACAATATTTTAAAATACTACATTATTCTGTTTTGTACTACAGCCTTATCGCTACACTAATAATGCTATAGTTATTCGCTTTGTAGCTTTATTATGTTTAAGTGCATCCCTGTACTATCTATATACTATTACTAATAAGTGTTACCCTTGGTAATGCCACTTGGCAAAAATGTCACTTGGCAAAAATGACCCACTATCTAAACTCTTCCCCATCCAAATG
>BQKN01000165.1:30836-62647 GCA_022839385.1 Asparagus kiusianus | reverse complement strand
AGAGTAAAAAGTCTAAATGAGGAAACCGAGTTACCGCATAACCATCATCTTATCACACCTTTGTCCGGCGCTAAAATCACTTATTATATGCAACAATTTACAACATCATTAACTAGAAATTTATAATATTTCTTCTAAAATATAATCTCTAAATCCACATATCCTGATCATTTCCCATAGTTTGTATTAGAACTTAGAAGCAAATTTGTTGGCAGCTGATTGAAAAAGCTGTGAAAATATAGCATATTGTTGCCTTTCTGAACACCTTTGTCTAAATAAAGACTTGGCCCGCATTGCTTGACATGATTACTAAATAGAAAGGGCTTTTTATGCCTTAAAATCCCTTTTTAAAAAGATGGATTCAAAGAATCAATTGAGTAATCCTGGAAAATTTTCCCATTGCAGTACTGATGTCTGACAAGTTGACACCACAATAAATCTTGTTTGGTAAAAAAAATTTCCTTTGCCATGCTTATAATAACGCCAGATCCATGTCTCTTAAACTAATCACCCTCAGTCCGTCTTTTAGGCATACACATATTCTCCTAATTAATTAAGCGTGTATAGTAAGCTCTGTCTTTTAGACATACACACATTCTCCTAATTAATTATGCGTGCATAGTAAGCTATTTCCCTACTCACATTTCAAAAGAAACCTCTTATCTTATCAATTATGCGTGTATAGCCTTGTATATTTTTGTTCTTAAACATTTCAATCAGGTCTTTATACCCGATAATCAATATCCTAAAAAGAAATTTAAACCCATTAGGCTATTTTACTAGCCTGATTGAAGACCCTAACTCGTTCTCGTTTACTATTTGATTTTGCTTTTATAGTTCTCTTGGATTCGACTTTTGATTTGGAAAATTTATGAACTTTACTGCTATGTTGGGTGTTTTGGAATTATGCATTAAGACTTTATTTTGTGATTTGGTAGTAAATATTATAAATATTAACATTTTTATGTGAAAATTTGTAAAATGTTCTTTCATACTTGATTATCTATTTTGGAAAAATATGTGTGTGCGGTGTGCCTCGTTTCATTCGGGCACATGCACCTCATTGAGCCTTGCACATACGCGTGTAAAGAGACTTTGCACCCCGCATTGCGCATTGATGATGCTGATTTTATTTATATGTGGATAGAAAAAGATTTTTCCTCCAATTTAATAGAGATGGCTTCATATTTGTTGAAGAAAATTATTTGTAAATTTTTATACTGCCTTTTCAGCTTTCTTTCACAAACAGGAAAAATGGAGCAAGTTTTGTACACTATCTTTTCTATTGGTGATGAAAATTCGAAGTAGATGTTCCTTGGTATAATTTTAGTGGTTTCTTATTCATCAATGACGATTAAAAAAATTTATTTTGCATCACATGAGTTTCTGGAGTATATACTTATGTCTTTGTTTATCATGATTTTTATTTATCAGCAGAAACAAAAAAAAAATTGAATATTGCATAAGCATTCATGCATTATTGTCAACATTTAGGATTTTGATCCATTTTCTCTAAGTGTGGACGGGGATAAGCTGAGAGGACGTGGAACAACAGATTGTCTGGGACATGTGGCACTCGTGACACAGCTGATGAGAAGGTTGGGGGAGACAAAGCCAGCTCTAAAAAGCACAGTGGTGGCTGTGTTTATTGCAAATGAAGAGAATTCATCTGTACTTGGGATTGGGGTTGATGCGCTTGTTAAGGATGGGCTTCTTGATAAGCTGAAGAACGGACCTTTGTAAGTGGCTGTCCAGGTTTATATGGTGATTACTTATTTTGTTTGAACCTTCTATGTACTGATGGGAGTGCTTTTTGTGGTTTTCCTAGGTTTTGGATTGATACTGCAGACAAACAACCGTGTATAGGGACTGGAGGCATGATAGCATGGAGACTTCGAGCTACAGGGAAGCTTTTCCACAGTGGTCTTGCTCACAAAGTATTGCCCAATATGGGATTTTTCCAATTATTCTTTGAGTTTTCGTGCCAGAAATGAGAGCAGAAGATTGCAATGACTGCCCCTCATTGAATAGATTATCTGTGACTCACACACACGTATGTGTGCGTGCAGGCTTGTGCGTGCATGAATGCGTGCGTGCGTGTGCGCGGACGGATTTTAGGTGCTCAACTGGTAGATTGTAAGAGGATCACACAACTCTGAAACAATACTCCTAATGTGAAGCCTTAGCAATAATAATGAGGAAACTGATTTTAATTGTGTGTTGCTTCTTCAGTATGATGTTTCTGTAAAAGCATGGATCTAACTACAATCATAATTAATCAAAAAAACATGAGGCAATTAATATCCAATACTTGCCAAATTCTTGGTATCATGTTTTTAGTCCTTACCAAGATTAATTTGGTAAACTTGCAAATTGTATCTCATTTGAAACAAAGATTGTCACATGGATAAATGAGGAGTCTATAGATGTTAGATTTTTTGGGTACGGACTAATAGTTGATGACGCTGCAGGCTATCAACCCTTTGGAGATGGCAATGGAAGCACTTAAGGAGATACAACTGCGTTTCTATAGGGACTTCCCTCCACATCCACAAGAACAGGTCTATGGCTTTGCCACCCCATCAACTATGAAACCTACTCAGTGGAGTTGTAAGTCCTCATCCAGTGAATATTAGATGGCTAAACAGTCCGTCTGAAGAGAAGAATTAGGTTAGAACTTGTAGTAAATGTCCCCACCTGTATTGACATTAGTGCATTGCAGATCCAGGAGGAGGGGTCAACCAGATTCCAGCTGAATGCACAGTGTCAGGGGATGTAAGGTGTGTTGTTGATATCATATACAAAGGATCTCACATTATATTTTGTTGATATTTGTTTGTCTTAAGTTTCAGTCAGACGTGAAAATTGCTTCCATAGTCTTCATTAGGAGAAAGAGTCGAAATACCTGTTGCTACTGTTTGTCACATTGCAGACATGAATAGAAATAATATATGTTTAATTTGTTAATTTACAGTTACCTACATTACTTATTTGAATAGATCATATCTTCTCAGAGCTGAGTGCGGAAATACTTAACAAGAGCACAGTTTTTCACAAATAAATGATAGTGAATCCACAAATAGTAAAAATTAGATCAAAGTAAAATTTCTGTGCTTTTTTTTTTGTGGGAAGAAAATACAGATGAGTTAGCTATTTTCTGTTCTACTCTTGTATAATAGATTTTTTTCTTATTTCATTTTAAAAATATGCTTAGTAGAACCTTGTTTATCAGACAGTTATTAACTTTCCATACATATGCATCCTTTAACCATTTGTTCTTCTGCTAGTTATTCTTTTTACCCCAGTGGCTCCCTCTGTTTAGGGTTTGCCTAAAGTGTATCTGCGAATTTGATTGAAAAGTCAGCAGTTTTCATCTGAATCAAGATAGGCAATTGTAAAAATGTACTAAGAACTAACAAGAATATACACCTCTATATATTTTATTTCTACAACTTTTGATGATTAATGAAGGATGCATCTGACATGATGTTGTGTCTTGTTGCAGGTTAACTCCCTTTTATAGGTGGGTCCCTCCGTATATTGTTCTTTTTGTTTACTTCTCTTTCCTTTTCCTTTTTTTGTTTTGAATTTTTATTTATTATCTTAGAACAAAAAAATTGAATGTTTTTTCTTTTTGTATGCTGCAGCACAAAAGATGTGGTTAAGAAGTTGCAAGAATATGTAGATGACATAAATGCTAATATAGATAAACTACCCACTCAAGGGCCAGTGTCAAAATATGTCCTTCCGGATGAAAATTTGACGGGAAGGTGAGAGTAACACCTTTTTTCCATATATTATTCTTGCACCGCTCTTTTCATATGCCATCCATTTTTCCTTATGAGAATTTTTTTTCACAAATTAGATGTTCTCAAGTTTCCTAGGAGTGCTTGCATGTTTCCATTTCTCTTTAAAGTAAATACTTGCAGTTCCTGTGAATTGGTGATCTTAACTTCTTTGTAAACTGCAGGTCAGATAACTTCTGTTGGATTGGTATGTATTGTTTGTTTAATAAATATTATTATCCTTATTTGGAACCAATTTATACCTACTATATGATTTTCTGAAGAAAGATTCTAAAAAATAAAAAATCCTAAAACTCCAAATAGATTGAATTAGATGGATCTGGATCAAAATGCAAACTTGATGTTTGTCTATTATTTAGACCAAAACCGGATCACATTCATTAGTTGAACTGTCAGTTCTTCAAATTATCTTTTTCTAATGCTAAACCAACTCTTTGCTAATTATCTTTATTTCGTTGCTCATATTCTTTTTTGGGTTCGTTAGCTTGCTAAAGTTTCATCCATCCTCCCACCAAAGTGCACTTCTTGATTTTACTCTGATCAAATACCAAATGGATCGAACTTGTGGATAAGGAATAAGGTTTTGGTCCAATCCACCATCAGTGTCCACCTGCTTGTACTGACATATAAGCGCCCTTCATTTAACATACTGAAGCACTTATGTAAATCTTTGTCCTCGTAGGCTTTCAATCAGTTTTGACGAGTCTATAATGACGGGAGTTGCTTGTAATCTTGATTCTCGGGGCTTCCATGTGTTGTGCAAAGCAACAGAGTTAGTGGTTGGCCATGTGAAGCCTTACTCCATAACTGGAAGTTTGCCATTGATTCGAGAATTGCAGGTTTGAGAATTATTCATTGGAGAAGATGATATTATTTCCTTGTCATTCCTTGGATTAACTCATTTCATGTGACAGGATGAAGGTTTTGATGTTCAAACTTCTGGATATGGTGAGAACTCTCTTTCCCTATTGCATAAGTTCTTGATATAGTTCTTTTTTTATCTTTTACTATTAGTTAAGAAAAACTTGGCTTCTGGTTGCAACTTTGGTTGTACCCTTATTTGAGTGACGATTCCAAAAAGTTTGTAAAACGTCCGCACAAAATCCTATGCTTTTACCATGCTTTACGAATTAAAAGTTAGTCCTGTGACCTTGTGTAGTACGAGATGAACAAGCAGAAAGGGATTCTTGCATTCAGCATGTTAGCATCGAACATTCAATTTGATGAGTGGAAGAGGGATTTTCTTTCTAGAAAAATATGTGAAAAAGCTTGCTAACTATTCCAAAGATGACAAAACGGCTCGTGGTTGCTCTCTGAACTTTTGTATGCTTAATCTTCCTCAAAAGTAGTGATTGATGGAAAACCATTCATAATTTAATTATGTTTCCTTTTATTATTCAACGGATAATAAACCATTTGAACGCTTTCATTATAAAGTAATTTGAACTTTTTTTTCTTTTTAAATATTTCCAAGTAAGAATTATTACGCTTAAACTCTTAAAAGTAACCAAGCATGCCCTTTTTTGTGCTAATGCTGGAACTATCAAGAAATTTACAGGGTAAACTTTCCCAATTTTCAACATTTTTTTCAGAAAACCCCCATGAACTTTTGACAAAGTTTCCAGAAAAAAACCCCAATAAGACGGTGGGGGGCAAGTTGAGAAAGTTTAAACCATTTTGGGGATTTTCTGGAAGACCACTGGGGGTGAAGTGACATCTTCAAAATTTTGGGCTCATCTCAAAATGGACTAAACTTTGTGTGCACACAGCCTATCGATCAGGCGTGGTCGTCGGAATGCTCTTGATTTGGTACCTCCTCTGAGGTAAACTTGTTCAACTTTGGAACAAGAATACACTAATTTGTTAAATGTCGTCTGCTGCAGGGCTAATGGCTACATACCATGCGAAGAATGAGTACTGCCTGTTTTCTGATATGTGCCAAGGCTTCCAAGTGTTCGTGAGCATCATCGCTCAACTGGAAGAGGACAGTAGCTGATACGTTATTTATATCCAAGGCTTACCTTCAGGCCGTTTGAATGTTGGTCATTTTAATGTTCGGAAAATATTTTGCCCAGTCTATGCTAAATAACCGAAAATTGTGGGAATAGATGTCCAAATAACTCGACCATGGTAAGTAACAAGAGGAAGAGATGCCCTTTTAATAAGCCTATTTTTCGTTGTTTTATTTATAATAATTTCAAGAGTTGCCTGTTACTTGACAAATTTGGAGTGTAGAGAAGAACATCATGAGCATTCTGTGTTGATGTTTTCCTGTCAAGCATGTGGGTTAGAATATATGGTGTGCGTGTTAAATAGGAGTATACTTGCGATTTAGTTCATTTGTGAAGCAATAAATTTCTGTGTCTATTAGCTATTAAGTGACGATCTGATTAAAAAAAAACCTTGACTCTATCTGAACCAAAATCAAGATTTGTTAGGAACATAATGGAGTCCCTTGGTTCAAATAAGTTTTGACATGGCATGAACTTTAGAATTACGACTTATGAAGTATTAATGATTGGAGTAAATATGGTGTCGAACAAAATAGACTAATATATGAGTATTGGATTCCCTCAAATACCGTATACAAACTAGTAAAAGGAAAGTATTTGGTTGATTTTAAAACACTGCTTTCGGCAGCCCTTGCCCCTGCTGTGACTTTCCGTGCTTAAACTATATCCCATGAATGTAGCGTGAGTTCAAAAAAAGACAAATAAGTTCTATTTTATTTGACCAGGAGTTGGTCAGGCAAAGTTCTATTTTATTTGACAGGAATTAGTCAGGCCGAGGACAAAATTTATGATATTCCAAACTGTTGAGGGAATTTTAGTCTCCTCATATACTACGATCTCTGCAATTCGGAAGCCAACCAACAATCAATAAGATATAAAACAACCATCATCAAGAAGAATGAACACCGATATTTACGTGGTTTGGTGGACCAACATCGACCTACATTCACGAGGCAACAATACGAGAAATCCACTATGTATCAGGGAGAACTACAAGAAGAACCACTCAACTCTCGTCTCTTAATCTCTCAACCTCACATACATAATCAACTCTATTATTCTCTCCAAAACCCTCTCCTTGTAATCTTTTGCACGGACAAAGACTACGAAACTCTCGCCTTTCGCACAATATTCTTGAATCAGGTTACGCCCTCTGCTAACCCTAAATTATAAGAATATTAACTCTCTCTCTCTCTCTCTCTCTCTCTCTCACATTTCCTTTTTTATTTTTCCTCCAATAATAGAAGAATATATATTAACCAAAATCCTACCCTAAGCCAAACTTCCTAATTAGAATAGGATACAAACTCCTAATCAATGATGTGACCAATTCTCCTAATCATGATAGATTTCTAACCCTATTTAATTCTCATGAAGTTATAGAAAGAATCAAAGATACAATCCCAACAATCTCCATCTCGGATTTGATTCCAAACTATCTTGAAGATATATCATTACCGTCTTGAAACTTTGTGTCTCCCTCTGGCATCTTCTATTGCTTTGTGCTTCATCTATATCACCCGCACTCCTAACTGGAACATACTGCACTCTAACCTGGATGCCCCGTGACCCTCACTTTCATCTGCCTCGCTATGGCACCTCCACCTCTCTTGTGCGCACCATCTTTGCCAACTCTAATATTAGAAGCAAATCAACCACGCATGTCCTCCCAACTTGAGCCTGACAATAGCCTCCCCCCGCTTGTTGTCCTTGTGCTCCACCTGCATCGCTCCTCTCAACCCATATTAGTGTACATTTCCTACTCCACACTATGAGCCGAAGGCCTCTATCTCCTCCATCACTTGGCTTAGACCGAATATGACCATTTGTTCTCCTACAACTCCCTACAAGTCCAATGCCACTTTCTTCATCAACATGTGTGTCACTCCGTCATGCACGCTTGCAAGCTCCACCTAAACTGGCACCATCATCCAGGAGGCTACACACCAACTAACTCACGTCTAATTCTCTACACCAGTCTCATCTATCGCATATTTGTTTGCCACATATGCCATCAGATTTGTCTCGCCATCACCGTCAGAACTTTTCTATACTTTCTGATCAATTTGAGAATAATCTGAAAAATTAGACCCTTCCACCATGTTCAGAGCACTAAAAACCTAAAAATCAACTTCTGATTCGCTAAAATATGCCTCCGATTCATCATTCTATACACCAATCAATCTCAACCATTGATTTGAATTCAAAAATAAATCCATACACCAAACTCCAATTTCAACCATACATCGGATTCTCACATGAGTTGTATTCCCACTTGAGTTAATGTTCACGAACCATGCACATAATTCCTTCAAGTGGTCCCACCTAAGTCAAGCCCCCTTCTCTTCTTCCCACGTGCAACACTTCTCCTCCTTTTTTTCTTCACTTTCGCACCAAGTCTATCTTAAAAACTAACTTCAGATTCATCACCATAACTCTGATATTATTTGTTGGGAAATTTTAATCTTCCTGCGTACTACGATATTCATAACTCAAAAGCCAACCCACAATGAACAGGATAGAAACAACCACAATCAAGAAAAATGAACACCGATATTTATGTGGTTCGATCGACCAACTTCAACGTACATCCACGGGGCAACAATACGAGAAATTCATTATATATCAGAGAGAACTACAAGAGGAACCACTCAACTCTCGTCTCTCAATCTCTCAACATCATGTACATAATCAACTCTCATATTCTCTCTAAAACCCTCTCCTTACAATCTTCTGAACGGACAAAGGCTGCGAAACCCTCTCCCACTGTTGCAATCTTTTACGCAGACAAAGACTACAAAATCTTCATCTATTGCACAATATTCTTGAATCAGGCTATACCCTCTACTAAGCCTAAATTACAAGAATATTGACTCTCTCTTCTCTTTTTGTTTTTCCTCTCTTCTTTTTGTTTTTCCTACAACAATAAAAGAATATATATAGAGAAACCAAAACTCCACCCTAGCCAAACTTTCTAATTAGAATAGGATACAAACTTCTAATTATGATAAGACTCAATATCCTAATCATGATAGATCTCTAACCCTATCTAAATCTCATGAAGTTATATAAGAATCAATGACACGATACCAACACAAACCTTGACGATACCAGCAAAAAATGAGTTCAAAACGCACGTCTTAATTAAATACTTTGTTTTTATCAAAAAATAATAATAGTAAGAAATACTTTGTACCCCGACTCGAATCTGATGCCAACTTGGAAAAAGAAGGATCGTGACCTTAACCCTCATGGGAACCTTAGATTGGAGTATGATCCAGTTCCTGTTTATTTGACCCACCAATAATCCCTTAATTAGTTGTGTAAGTTATTTTTCTATTTTGGAAGTTGAGTAATTGGAGAGAAATTTGCAGAAGAGTTATTGAAAATTGTTTAGATCTACACTATGTAACTAAGGTAATTTTTGGACCAAACCCGTAGTTATCTAAACTTCTATAATTTCTTTTATTTCGTACATTAGCGAAGAGAAAATTGATAAAGATAACTTTTATAAAGTTTTCTCACCTTTTGCTTCATTTTCTTTTGTATTTTTCATTATAACTAGACAATATAGAATAAACTACGTTCTCTTATTTCTTTTCCTTTTTCTCACAACAACGTACGTGTAGTAATCAATTTACATTTTTCATTCTTATTTTCTCATTTCCATTAGAGAGAGCTTTTTGGGTTAATTTAGAAACCCACATAAACTTTGAAGGTGTGGAACTGTGGAAGACAACTCCCTAAACTATTTTAATTCAACAACACCCACCCCCGGCCACCCCCACCCCCACCCGCACACACACAAAATAGTAGTATTGCAGAAAACTTTCCTAACTTTTTGATTCCACTAAAACCCTCTTATGTACTATTCCATCAACAAATAATCACTCACGCTCTTTTCTCTTCCCTATTCTCTCCAAAAAAACTGAACCAATAAATTCCATAAACATGAGGTCGCATAGGAGTCAATTGTAAATGGACTTAGGTAAAATATACCTATTGCATCTTATTAAAGTTCCTAAATATATTAAATATAAAAGAAAAATTAGTAATATTATCTTTTTATATATTTATCGTGACACAACTATTATGAATTCTTGGCTCCTCTATTGGCTCTATCAGTTTTGCACATATTACGTATATCCTCAGTTATTCCTAAGCCTTCTATATAAGGGTGCAGTAGAATCGCGGAAAGGGGTGCGGAGAGATAACATTCAAACTACAAATAATCTTTCCTCATAATTCTCCAGACACAAATATATGGGGGCCATTTGATAGTTCGAAAGTGAATGAAAATGTGCAAGTTATTCTTTTTACAAATAATTTTCACATTCATGTCAATGTGCAAGTGAAATATATTGTTTGTTTAAAAAATAAAATTATTGTTGGAAGTGCAATATAAAAATAATATGGTAAAATAAGATTAATCAGTAAATATTGTTAAAATTATTTAATTAAAATTGATTATCATTTTTGTCACTTCTATGTGACTTAACTATTTCATTATATTTCACTTTCTTAGCCAATTACATGCAAAGAAACACCTACAATGTTAAAAGAAAGTCACTTTCTCACTTTCATCTTTTACTTGCATGCAAGCAAACACCCTCGTCTAATGCATATAATAGAAATGTAGCTTTTATCATATCCGACTGCTCCAACTTAAAGACAAGAATGACTTACTTGCATGGTGAATAGCGAGAGAAAGGATTATATATGTAATTTCTTATATTGCCAAGATTTAGTAGTTATATTCTTCATCAATTATCTTGATAATCTCCAAATTCAAAATAATTAAAATGCCTAACTAGCATTTTTAGCTACTCATCTATTTATTTTTGTACTATTCCTAATTGTTAGAATGTTGTTCGTATAATATCATCCATTTGAGTAAGAACAAAATCTCATTTATTACTAATGATTGTATGAGATGATATATGTCAAGTATAAATAGGAATACGAAAGAGACGAGGCAAAACAATGCAAAAATCAACATTTATGTTGATTTCAGCCATCACACCATTGATGGTCATGAGGACAACATCAATGGTCATGATATAATCGATGGATTACAGTGCACAATCAAAGAAAAAATAGAAACAGGATTCATAACCATTAATCTATTATAGTGGACCATTAATGGTCAAGTTATATCATTGATAGACTATAGTGCGCATTTGATGAATTCCAGAAATCAAATCCCACCTCATCTATAGAATATAGGGTACCATCGATGGTGCATAAGGGACCATCGATAGTCGTGTTTCACCATCAATAGTAGCGATGTATTTTGGCAGTTTTGAAGTTTTAAACTCAACTGTTCATCAATCACTTTCATCTCCAACTTCTACTACATCGATCACTTTCATCTCCAACTTCTGCTATGATTCCTATATCTCTTTTCCTTATTATCTACGGCTATTTAAGATAGGAAGAGATCATATTTTAGGGAGGTTTTATGCTTTAAGTGGAGAGTTTTTAAAGAAATTTTATTCTAGCATTTGTGAAGAAGATTTAATTTGTGATTCAAACCCCCGGAACCCTTGCAAACTCTTTCTCATTGTGGTCAACATCTTTGGATTGTATCAATGAGGAGAGTTACCCTTGGATTTAACATCATCATTGTTTCTTCATCGAGCTTCGCTTCAATCTTTCCGAGAACAATTTGCTTAGAAAAATGGTTGTAATATCTTTTCAATTTGTGCTTAAATTCTTTTGGTTGTTTGTGTTTCATCTTATTTTTTACAGCGTACTTAAGACTATGATAATTGAGGGGTTTATAGCATACTCAAACCAGTGATGAGCGTTGGGACTAGCTAGAGTTAGGTGTTACTCATATGATTCAGGTGAATTCTGGTCATAATAGAAAAACTCCTTCATGAAAAGAAAGAATAGACGTAGGATTTCTATCCGAGCCACTATAAAATCTTATGTGTTTTTTGATTCATGATTGATTTGCTTTTTCACTTTTTTTAATATTATTTCCACTGCAAAAATTTTGTTTTAGTGAAAATCCAAAGCAAACCTATTCACATCCCCTCTAGGCATGCATATCAGTTTCAAAAAGTGGTATCATAGCCTCGTTATCCATCTCTAGGTTTCACAACCTAGTGTAGAGATGTTAAGTTTAATCATCGCAGCGGCTTTTTTGAGGGACATGCTATAAATTGACCCCTCACTTTTCAATGGAACAAACCATAACCATTAGAAAGCAGGCATAAGAGTTTTTTTTATTGTTCATTGACTTTGATGTCTGAAATAGTGTGAGCGTAGCCACAATGAATCTGCTACTATTGTACGAGGGGCTTCTGTTGTCATACCTAGGGTTAAGTGGACACCATTGGATAAAAAAGACTTATTCTTTGAATGCTAAAGTCATGGTGTTATAGTATTCCCGCCCATAGGCATACAGCGTATTGGCAAACAAACAGATGTGTCCTTATACGTCTTGCTCCGCTGAACTGGATGACCCAAATCCCCTAGAGTCTGACTCAGTCAATTCATTAAGTCGACATTCTTCTATGCTGACACGAAAGGTTTTGTTAGTCGGTCCTCTCGTCCTGGACGACTCGCCAAGAGTCTACTCGACTACTCATCCAGAACACCTCTTGAAACCGCCTCAAAACAACATTACTTCTCGATGAAGCTATCCTCACTGGCTACATGTCTGCATCGCATTTAATTCATGACAGGCACATTTTTTCTCTGGCCCTGATAGTCTTCATGAATCATCGGACCATGTGGGCCACTGTCCCACCATTGATCACTTCTTATTTAATGCCGAAGTGATCTACCCTCCAATCCCCAGCCAACAACCGTAAAGCAAAAGCTGACTCAGCTGCCAACTCACACTTCGCCACTGCCTCACTATGCTTGGCTAAAGTGACTAATTTACCCCTCGCGCTTCGGATATAAATACAAGTATCATTCAAACTTGTAGCGGGGACTTTTGAAACACAAATCTAACTTTGGAACTTATTACTGCACACAAGAACACACAATTCTTACTTTTCTCACTCAAATTCTTCAGCTAACTTGATCATTAGAGGTACAACGGGGGAACTAATCCCCGCTCTCTTACGAGTTTCTACATATACAGATTGATCAACACACCAATTTAAGAACCAGACATAAAGTCTGGGAAGGAAGCGACCCCTCTTCAATACTAAACCGAACCTATCCTATTTTGGATATAGCTAACTTTGTTCTTAGTCATCAACAGTTTGGCTCCTATCGTAGGACTACTTTTATTTTTTGAGAAAACATGCCAGGTTCTGAGCAAGGGTCTGACCAGTCTCTCCTTGTAGAACACCATAGTTATGTTACTCAAGGTCAACTCGAGGACACTACTCGCAAGCTTGTTCAATCCTTTCAGGAGCAACTCGACATCTTTACTAACAAAGTCCTTGACCGGCTTCCACAGCCACAACAAGTTTCATCGACTCACCCCCCACATACTGAAGACCGAAGATCAGAGACTCCTCTCCATCTTGGAGCATGACGAGAGGTCCCACCTTGGACTCCTCACACATGTGTTGAGCAACCAGGTCACATTTGATGCCCGGGCTCGCTCTCCCGTCGGACACTCCACTAAGGAGAGCCTCATCAACAACTTTTCCCACAATAGGAAAGAACCGGGGCCTCCAGTTATGATCGAGTGTACAAGCCGATCGCTGACGCTATCAGGGGGAACACCCCCCTCTATGATGACATAATGAATTACCCGTTCGAGAAGTTTAAAATGCCTCGCATAGGGATATATACAGGTGAAGGAGACTCTTCTGAGCATGTTCAAAATTGTTATGATATAATAAGCGTGCTCAAAGTTTCGGAAGCAATCCTGTGTCGATGCTTCCCGATCACTCTCACGGGGAGTGCTAAACTTTGGTGGAATGCTCTCGGAAGGAAATCCATTAGCAACTTTCATCAGCTCAGCTGGAAGTTCATCCATCACTTCCTAGCTGATACCAAGAAGAAATTGCCCCCTCCCATGTGTTGATTCAGATGATGCAGGGGTTTGAGGAGAGCCTCCGAGCCTATTGCAAAATATTTCAGGCAAAGAGACTAGAGGTCAATGACCCAGGAAGTGCAGTCGCCATGTCCACACTCATTGCAGGCTTGCAGAGCAATAAGTTAGCCTACTCGCTTGCCAAGAAGCCCGTCGACAACTATGAGTAGTTGATGGCCAAAGCACATGGGTACATGGATATGGAGGACGCTCATGCCTATAAGGCATCAACCAGGAGCATAGAGACCTCTGCTGCCATGACTTTTAACTCCACTAAGGGCTCCAACCATTTTGTCAACCCCGACAGCCACACCGGTCTTAGCGCCAACTCCAGAATCGATGAGAGGCCTTCTTGCAAGGCAAGAATGGCCCAAAGACCCCCTAAGATTTGACCCTCGCTCCAACTGAACCAATAGGAAGGATCGGCAGAGGGGTCATGAGCCAAAAGCAAACCTCACCATCTTCGACACCTCTCTCACCAACGCTCTCTCAATGGTCCAGAGAGAGGGGCACCTCAAAGAGTCCGCCCTTAGAATGAAGTCGAATCCAAAGAACCGTGATACCCGACAGTTATATCAATATCACCAAGGTCACGGTCATCTCACTAACGACTGTCATGTCTTCAAGAGGGATATTGAGGATTTAATAGAAAGAGGGTATTTGAAGAATCTTGCCACTCAATGGGATTGTCGGGAGTCTGATTCTCCTCGAGCCAAAAGGAGGTCCCGTTCGCGGTCACCTTGTCCTCGACCACAACAAGTTAATCAACCCCCGGAGCCTAGCCACAAATGGTCATCAATACCATCAGTGGCGGTTCTACTATTGGAGGATCTTCTAACAAGGCCCAGAAGAAATATGCTAAGAGGGCGTTGTAAGTCTACGAAGTCTACAAAAGGATAAAGACCGACGAACCCATATCTTTTTTAGACACTAATCTACAATGCATGGAGATGCCCCATGATGATCCTATTGTCATTACAGTAGGGATCGACGACTACCGGGTGAAACAAATCATGGTTGACACAGTAAGCTCGGTAGATATTCTGTATGTCGATGCCTTCAACAAAATGGGCATCGATTGATCTCACTTACTCCCCTGCAGAGGACCCCTTATCAGTTTCACTGACAACTATCTTCTGCCAGAAGAAATGATCACTCTCCCACTAACAGTAGGAGAGTACCCCAGATAGGTTACCATCCCTATCCAATTCCTGATAATGGATCTCAAGTCGGCCCATAATATCATCCTCGATCGAACAACCCTCTACCAGTGGCGAGCCATTCCCTCAACTTATCACCAAATGCTCACGTTCCTGACTACTAAAAGAGTCGGCATTGCCATGAGCAATCAACGACATGCTAGATCCTGCTATCAGCTCTCAGCTAAGGGTAATGGCGCACAGAACGCCCTGCCAGTCGAAAAGGCCTTCCTCTAACTGGAGAAAATAATGGAGCAGTAGAGGATAACACCGGTGAGAAGCTTCAGGAGATACCCATTAACCAAGAATGATCAAAGACGGTTAAAATTAGGTCAAGCTTAGTCAAACCCTTATGAGGGGCTTTGGTCGAATTCCTGTAGGCGAATACTGATGTATTTGCCTGGGGACCCAGAGACATGCCGGGAGTTCCCCCCGAAGACATCAGTCATGAGCTAGCTATCGGTAGACACACCAAGCCAGCTCGATAGAAGATAGAAGAAAAGAGACCTCAACCCAGAATGCCAAAAGGCGACGGCTGACGAGGTTAGATAACTTCTTAGTGCCGGCTTCATCCGGGAAGTCTAATACCCGGAGTGGCTAGCTAATATTGTCTTGGTAAAGAAAGTTATGAATAAATGGAGAATGTGTGTAGATTTCACCAACCTCAACAAAGCATGTCCTAAAGATTGCTACCCTTTAGCTCGAATCGACCAATTAGTTGATGAGAGTGCCGGCCATGAGCTGTTCAGCTTCATGGATACCTTCTCCAGATATAACCAGATTTTTATGGTGGAACATGATTAGGAGAAGACCTCTTTCATTATCGACCTAGGCACCTATTCTTATAAGATGATGCCTTTCGGTTTGAAAAATGCAGGAGCTACATATCAGAAATTTGTTGCTAGAGTCTTTAAGCACCAGATCAGGTGTAATCTGGAGGCTTATGTTGACAACTTGCTGGTGAAATCAAAGCAAGCATCCACCCATATTTTAGACCTGGACGAGACCTTCTCCACCCTCCGGCGTTATCGGATGAAGCTCAATCCCGTCAAATGTGCCTTTGGGGTACATTTGGGAAATTTCTTAGGATTTATGATCACTTAGAGGGGTATAGAGATCAACCTCGAGAAGATAGCCGCCATTGACCGACTGCCAGTACCGCGCACACTAAAAGACGTTCAAAAGTTGAATGGAAAGATTGCGGCTCTGGGTCGATTCCTCTCTAAATTTGCCGAGAGGAGCCTCCCCTTCTTTAAAATTCTAAGGGAAGTAAGAACCTAAAGGAAAGTACGGCCTGGACGGCAGAGTGAAGTATGAGTTTCAAGATCTCAAAGCCTATCTGAGTACTAAACTACTACTGAGCCAGCCCATGAGTGGAGAGACATTTTACCTATACATCGTCGTCTCCCCCAAAGCTGTCAGCTCTGTTCTGGTTCGGGAGGAGGAGAATATTTAGAAGCATATCTATTATGTGAGAAGGATCCTCTAGGTGAGCGAGCTTAATTATCCCCTCATAGAGAAGGCTGTTTTTTCCCTTATCATCACTGCAAGGAGACTTCGCCCGTACTTTCAAGCTCATGCTATTATTGTGTGGACAAGCTTGCCTTTAAAGAAAGTGCTAGGTAGCCCCACAATTTCAGGAAGGATGGTTACATGGGTAGTCAAACTTAGTGAACATGATGTTCAATTCGAACCCAGAACGACAATTAAAGCTCAAGTTTTGACAAACTTCTTGATTGAATCAACTTCCTCGAATGATGAGCTAGATGCACGTTTGTTATCTCATCAGCCAACACCTCCAGCACTTCTAGCAGTCCATACATCTGCTCCACCAACTCATCACACCCAGGGGTATGATTTACCTGGGTACAACTTATGGTGGTTATTGAAAGTTGATGGATCTTCTGGAGAAGCCGGTAGAGGAGAGGGGGTGGTCTTGTGAAGCCCTGATGGGTTAACGCATGAATATTCCATTTTCTATAATTTTTCAGCATCTAACAATGAAGCTGAATATGAAGCCCTCCTCACTCGCCTCTGAACGACATAAGCATTAAAGGCAGAATGCCTTTATATTCTTGTCGACTCATAATTAGTCGTCCATCAAGTCAATGGGCGATATGTAGCTAAAAACTCAAGGATGGCCTTGTATCTTATAGCTACTAAAGAGCTTCTAACTAGCTTCTTAGAGAAGAATAGCCCATGTTCCTCATGCTCTTAACGCCCAAGCGGATGCCCTTTCTAAGCTTGGGTTGACAAATTCAAGAATTAATTCAGGGCCTGTCTACACCAACACCCTTGAACAGCCTAGCATCTCCAAAGTAGCCAAGATTGTTCTGGAGATAGAGGCACCAGTAACACACTGTTGTCTCGATCCCATCATCCTTTATCTAACAAAATGTACTATACCTGAAGATTCAGCCGAAGATAGGCGCCTACAAAGGAATTCTAGCTACTACCTCCTAATCGACGAGCGACTCTATCGGATGTCCTATTCTAGTAGTGGTATCAGACCCTACCTACGATGCCTTAGGCCTCCAGAGACTAACTATGTACTCAGAAATACACGAAGGTACTTGCAAGAATCATCTTGGGGCCCAAACTTTTCATAGAAAGTCATCCGTCTGGGGTATTATTGACCGACTATTCTCGCCGAGTCAAGACGACTCGTCTCTCACTGCCAAAAATGCAAGATTTTCTCATCCATACCACAAACAATAACGATTGAGCTGACTTTCATCTTGAGCCTTGTATCATTCGCCCAATGGGGATTAGATTTGGTGGGACCTCTCCCTCAAGCTTCAGGACCAAAGAGATTTCTTATCATGGCGACTGATTACTTCACCAAATGGATTGAATTTGAACCGTTGGCAAAGATAGGTGAGAGTAACATCATGAATTTTGTATGGAAATCCATAGTTTGTCATTTTTGGCGTACCTCGATCCTTTGTGACCAACAACGGTACCCAATTCGATAGCAGAGGCTTTCGTAACTTTTGCAAAGAATATAACATTCATCTCAAATTCTCTTCTATCGCTCATGCACAATCTAATAGCCTCGCAGAAGCTGCCAACAAGTGCACCTTACAAGTATTAAAGAAAAATGTGGATGCCGTGGTCGGGAACAGGGTTGAAGAATTGCCTAGCATTCTCTGGTCATATCACACAGCTCACAAGAACTCGACCGGAGAAACAGCATTTAAGCTAACCTATGGTGCAGAAGTAGTTACTCCTGTCGAAGTCGGTAGTCAACAATCCAACTGTGACACTTCGATGAGGAATCAAACTCAGAAGGACTGCAAATTGAGCTTGACCTCCTGAATAAGACTCGAGAAAAAGCGCTTCGAACTCTAGTCACTAACCAACTACGAATCGTCCATTACTACAACAGCAAAATCCAACTTAGAAGATTCAGGGTTGGTGATCTTGTCCTTCATAAAGCTGCTTTCGATAAGGACACCCGGAGAGGTAAGCTAGCGCCAAACTAGGAAGGCCCTTATACAATCCCAGAGGAGCTGCGATCCGATACCTATCGTCTAAAGACCCCAGATGGGAGAATCCTACAACATCCCAGGAATATCGAGCACTTAAGGCGATACTTTCAGTAGCCATGTAAACTTTGTTTAATTTTAATAAAATTATTATTGAAACTAACTCTTGTCTCATGCTATCATATTTCCCCCTCTATGCAGGGATATTAAGCCCTTGGTGCCTTTTTAGGAATAAACCTAAGGCATCAACCATATGGTCAACTCCCATAATCATCTTTTGACCATTATGGGTATATGAAGACCTAAGCATCTATGTAAGACCTAAGCATCTATGTAAGACCTAGGCACATAGCCTACGGGTTTCCATCCTATCTGAAAAGCCCTTGGTGCCTTTTTAGGAATAAACCCAAGGCATCAACCATATGGTCGACTCCCACAATCATCTTTCGACCATTATGGGTATATGAAGACCTAGGTATCTATGTAAGACCTAGGCACACAGCCTGCTTTAGGGTTGTCATCTTATCTGAAAATCTCTTGGTGCCTTTTTGGGAATAAACCCAAGGCATCAACCATATGGTCGACTCCCACAATTATCTTTTGACCATTATGGGTATATAAAGACCTAGGCATCTATGTAAGACCTAGACACACAACCTCAGGGTTGTCATCCTATTTGAAAAGCCCTTGGTGCCTTTTCAGAAATAAACCCAAGGCATCAACCATATGATCGACTCCCACAATCATCTTTCAACCATTATGGGTATATGAAGACATAGGCATCTATGTAAGACCTAGGCACACAGCCTCAGGGTTGTCATCCTATTTGAAAAGACCTTGGTTCCTTTTTAGGAATAAACCAAGGCATCAACTATATGGTCGACTCCCATAATCATCTTTCGACCATTATGGGTATATGAAGACCTAGGCGTTTATATAAGACCTAGGTACCCAACTTCAGGGTTGTCATAATATAATATATAAATCTAAAGCGGGAAGTTTCAATATTCGATCGTCCATCGAAAAAAAAACTGGAGCATAACTTGCCGAGCCCTTGTCAGTCGAAGAACCAGATGCTTGCCCTACATAATTTGTACCAAGAGCATATGTCTAGCCCATCACAACAATAAGAGAAAAGCTACGAGCTTCAAGTTGGGAAAGCCAAGCAGGGACGAAGTTAAGACAAGACTTAAAATGAAAACAAAGCTGATTTTTATTCCGATAGTCGAACTTTGTTACAAGCTCTACACAAAGGATAAAGGAGAAAGACGGAGGCAAGCCCTCAACTTTATTAACCCAAGGTAGCGGCTCCCCTCGGGGTAGAAATCTCAGTGACAGAAGGAGTCTCGATGACGACAGCAATTCTGGTGGCGATAGCGGTCTCAATAGGGGCAGAGGTCTCAAGGCAGCACCCGGAGAAGACGCAGATGAATCTTCTTCCATTTCCTTCCCTACCTCATCTTCCCCGTCATTCACTGTCAGCTCAAACCCCCATTCATTAAACTCGATCTCTTTTAGGAAATCCAGATAATAAGAGACTCGAGGAAGATAAAGGTGGTCGGGTGATGGGAGAGAACTGACAGGGACCAGTGAGGCAAGATGGTCGATACTGGCTTTGAAAGCCAAAGCTACCTCCGCTTTGCCCATGACCCCCTAACGCCAGTCCTCAACTACCTTCCACCTATACTGCTTTGAGTTGAGACGAGCGAGTCGGCACTCAAAGTCCTTGACGAGCGCTGCAGACGCTTGGCCAGCCGACCATTCTCCCTTGAGTTCTTCTCTCAAACGCTAGACCATATGCTCGGCATTCACTCTAAGTCCCTTCTTAGTTTTGACCTCCGCCACTAAAGTTGATAACTGCCCATATCGCTCAGGAATTCCCTGCTGAAGACAGCCCACTTCCTCTTTCAGCGAGGCTATCTTCCCCTGAAGCCTAGTAATAGAAGCCGCTTGGTTGGCGTTATAGGATCGGACCCTCTTAAGGGCCTTCTCCTTAGCGTCCACCTCTTGCCACCAACAGACTTTAACGCTGTTATGTTCGGCGTCCAAGGTGTTGATTCTTTCCTCCACCTTTTTCTTGGCCACCTTCTCTTCTTCTATCTCCTTCTGCCACCTCTCCGGAGTGCCATGCATATATTTGAGCTGCTCGTATAGCTCATGTTCCAACAGAATCCCCCAAACCAAGTGGGCCTTGAGAGCCAGATGCAAGCCATGGTTTGGCATCCCCTCTAAGAATCCTTATTCTTCGGGAGGGTGAATTGCTGTACTACTATAATTAGAGTCATCAAGGGTACCCTAAAACTGAACTCTCCTTATCAAGAGAGGTTGGCAGGATGAACTTATCGTCCTCTGAGAGCTCCTCCCTAGGTGAATAGGGACCCACATGCACCCCTGATAACATAGCTTCTGCCACCTCCTAAGTTAGGGGGTCGATGTTAGATGTCCAATGAGTAAAAGGCTAGATGCCTCTCTGCTTTTGGCTGGCTTCACCAACCTCAGATTCTGATGGAGGGAGGGCTTGTTCTTCGGCTCCCCCAGCTGACCTGACTGGCCCCTTTCCAGGTCTATGAGATGACTCGAGCCCAGAAATTGGCTCAGCCACTCTTTTAGTAAAAACCCCAGCGTCGGCAATTTTTTCCACTAAAGCCGCCCCCTCATTTGGCTGTGATGGATCATCAACAGTGATGATGTCGGTTGTCACTGCTCCTCGACCTACTTCTGTTGTCATCCCTCAACCTGCTGATTGTCTATAGCTGGTTGAGCCTGCTGATGTCCCACAACAATTGGACCTGAATCGACCCCGTTGACCTGATGGTGTCTCGACTCTTCTTGGCCAATTTCCTAGCCTTCACTCACTACCTCTCCAGCTGAACGACGACTTCAGTGACATTCGACTGGAGGCCAGCCTCTTTTGCTGGAATGAGGTACCCCCTCGGTCTCTTCTGGGGCTTGGTGCTAGAACTCAGCCCTTCGTCTCCTGCCGCCTCCCTGTTACTCTCTTTGAGGGGGGGAACTAGCATCTCGGCCCTAAACTTGTCGACATCAGTAGGTGAGATTCTTAAGATTTGTGCCACCCGGAGTGATGCTGCATCGAAGAGATTGATTCGCTCCGAAACCCAGCATAGGAGTGAATCTTATCCAGCTGTTGCCTCTCCTCAGTCCCAGGCAAGAGCAGCTTCAGAGCGTCCCTGTTTACCTCAAGCCAGCTAGAATAGGAGAGCACGTCGTCGATGCCAAATACCCAAACAAAATTCTCCTTCCAATCTCTGTTGGAGTCAGGAGCATCTGTCACAAATTTGAAGTTCTCACTATAATGGAAAAAATAGTGAGGATCCATTTTTATCGATTTAACGCCGACCAATTGCCAGAACAGGTGCAAATTCAGCTCAACGTCGATGCGGTGCCATATGACCACGAAACCCACCAACAACCCTATGATGCTGGGGTAAATTGGCGGGGGGAAACCCCCATAGCGGTGTACGCTTCCCTAATAAAAGGATGATGCTGCAATTGGAGCCCATACTCAAGGTGGGCAAGATAGAGTGGTGCCCTATTTGGACCATGGTAGTACACCGCTTCGTGTCTCACCAGTACCTCTAGTGTAAACGCTCGGGGGATGTCATAGAGCTCATAATATTTATTGAGCTTCTCAGCGTGAATCTTTGAATGAAATGACCTGAGGAGGGCGATCCTCTCCTCGTTGTGACCAGCGAATGATCTTTGAGAAGACATCAAAAGTTTACAGTTGGGAAATTTGAAGAGATTGGAGAGGAATAAACACTGAAAATTAGGAGGCAGGAGTTCGTAAATGATTCTCTATCTCCCCTAATGGGTTATTTATAGAACTCAAGAGACACATGGAGTCATACAAATGGTCACCACATTTCGAGGTGAGCGGATGAGATTCACCTCGAAATCTCAAGCGGTTCACACGAAAATCGAAGCGATGTCCCCCTTTACTCTGCACTGATCCACTTGAAAATCAAAGCGACATTATTTACTCTCTAACAACTAGCAGTACTTTTATGTCATTTCAAACAGTGATATTCCTCTAGCCCAATAAAGACCTTTAGTAACTCATTGATCTATCTTCTCAGGAAACCATTAAGCACGAACCCGTCGACTCTCGATGGTCGACCACTAGCGTCAAAAATTCTTCTGTAACCATTACCGAGGAATTTAAGCACCAACTATCAAATAGTCGACCCTATCAGTATTATTGATCTTACATTTGAAAAAAAAACAACAAACATCAGATTAGTCACTCAAGTTCAGAACACGTCTTTTGAAAAGAAGGTGAGTCGACTCTAGAACCGACGAATGAATTTTTAAGCTTAACTAAAGCCCAGTTGTTTGGCAAACACATTGAAGCTATACAACAAAGTAAAACAACAGAGGGAAGGCCAAAAGTATATTTTTATTCATTCGACAAAATGTCTTACAGGGTACAATGCATCTACAAAGTAACAAGTATACAAAGGGGAAATAGGATCCTAAATAAGCTAAGGGAAATCCATCTCGGTTCCTGGATTCGGAGGTGGGGAAGTCTTGGGAAGAGCTGGTGGAGGGGTCGAGTAGCCCTCTTAATTATCCGAATCATCCGAATCGTCCTCATCCTCATCCAGATTAAGCCCTCCGCCGAGTGCCTCCACCTGCCTTAACGTATCCAAGCAATTGGCTACCATCAGAGGGTAATAAAAGCGATCAGGCGGGTTCTTCATCTCGGCTAGGAGCTGAACTAACAGATAGTCATACCCCGCTTAGCAGGTTATTGCCACTTTAGTCTTTCTAGTCAAACTAAAGAAATACTCATCAATAATTTCCTAGCAATAGAACTCAAATTTAAGTGGAGCATTCTCTTCTTGAAATTTATCTAGCTTGGAGTATTCCTCATCCAACCTATGCCTTACGTGCACGGCTGCCTCCTTCTCCACCTTAGCTAGTGCCTCGCTATGCTCCTTTGCTCGGAGAGCTTCCTTCAACTGCTCCTTGAGCTTTTTGACCTCAAGAGCACGTGGGGCTGGCATCTCTGTGGCTCTCTCCATGCTGGCCTCTCGGTCGGCTCTAAGAGCAAAAACCTCCCTGAGGAGCATATGATAAGCAGTCCAGACCTTATCCACTCGCCAATATAATTCCCCTTCCACTAACCCGGAAGAAATAGCTACGAAGACAATGATGGAGACCAACACTTGGGACCTGCTATAAATACTCCTTATCTTGAGGAAGCCAAAATTTCTCTACCGCCTTTTGTTGATTCCGGCATGAACCCAAAATAATCCCTCAAATATCAAGATGTTTGATAGGGTCAAATCAAAATCTTAGGCCGAGCTCTCTCCCATGTTGGGCACCACTTCCATCGAGCCCAATAAGGCAACTCCTCATCTCATCCCAAGTTTCGCTACCAACATCGGTCACACGATAAAGATAAGGATATTCTAATCCTGGAGGAGGCACTATCTCCTCCTTGATCGTTTCTTTCCCTGGGTGAGTTGACTCATGATGGTGACCAGACGACTCTCCCTCCCTAGTGCCTCCCGTCTTGCCTCCCTCTCCTTGAGAAGCCTCGGCTTGTTCCCCGAGGATAACTCATTCAAATGAGCAACGTCCATCTCGGTCGGATCGGCTTCTACTTGTGCTCCCTACTCGGCCTCCCCTTGAGACGTCTCCTCTGTATGCCTCCACCTTCGTTTGAGGACGAGGGTGGATGCGGCCTCCTCCTCTTCAGCCTTCGCTGGGGTAGTATCTCGACGATAACGTTTAATGGGTCTAGCCGATGGCTCTTCTTGAGGATTGGCCATAGAAACATTAGACACTAGTATTGCCTCCGCTTCCCTTGTGATGAGAACCGAGGCTGTCTAAAAATCTTGATTGGTAGAGGACTCATGCGACACGCTAATGACCCTCAAAACAGACTTATTAAGCAAACTCTCGAACCGACAAGAGCCGGCATAGGCATTGATCATCTCAAGCTTGTTCCTCCCATTCTCTTATAACACTCCCCTTCAGAGTGCTTTCCTCCTTATCTCCGGCCATCTAGAGCAGCACATTTCTAAGTCGTCCTTGACAACCTAAACAAACTATTTCTTCCAATCTTTGTGAGACTCGAGAAGGTTGGTGATGAGTTTGGATTTCGCTGCTATTTGGAAGTGAAAATGAGCTTCTTTTTGGGTCACCTTCACAGTCACCAAACGACCAAAAATCTTTAGGGAAAGCTTAATCCTTAACCAACGGCATATGACCATGAACCCCACTAAGACCGCAATCGTGTTCGACTTCATCTGCAACGACGATACTCCTAGTACCTCAAACACTCACTTGATAAAAGGATGCAGAGGCAATCTTAAACCACACTCCAATGCCTCACATAAAGTGGATGCCGCCCCGGCCCATCGTCGTATATAGCCTCTAATATTGTAGGACCCAATAATTTATATCCCTCAGGGATGTCAAATTTCTTACAAAGTCCCCTTTTCTGTGCCAAGGTCACTTTCAAGCGAATATTCTCTAAGAAGCTTCGTTGGTCACAGGGATCAGAAGCCATTGAAAGAAAGAAGAAGAAATTGATAACTGGGAGAGATGAACAGAAGAGGAACTATTCTCTTAGAAGAAATTTGGAAAAGCAATAACCGTCACTCCTTGAGCTTTATTCCTATTTAGGGACCGCATATTCTTTGGATGCTAAAATATAAACCATTGAATTTAGCTATATTCAATGGTCTAAATTTATTAACAGAATTTGAAGAGCCCCTAAAAATAAAAAATGCACATCATTCGCCTCGAATAGCCTGCAATCTGCCATGAAAAGTGGGCTACAACAGTAAAGTGGAGGTATGATGACATCAACCACATCATTTCAGAAGAAATTTTTTAGTTCTCATTTAACTCATCCACAAACATCCAAGAGTAATTTTTTATTCTATTTTAACTCGGACCCGGCTAAAGTTGCCTCCAAGCGAAAAGGACCAACTGTTATAGTATTCCCACCCATGGGCATACGGCGTATTAGCAAACAAATAGATGTATCCTTATATGTCTTGCCCTACTCAACTGGATGGCCCAAATCCCTCAGAGTCTGACTCATTCGATTCGTTAAGTCGACATTCTTCTATGCCGACACGAAAGGCTGTGTTAGTCGGTCCTCTCATCCTGGACGACTCGCTAAGAGTCTACGTGACTACTCATCCAGAACACCTCTTGAAACTACCGCAAAATGGAATTACTTCTCGACGAAGCTATCCTCACTGGCTACATGTCTGCATCACATTTAATGTATGGCAGGCGCATTATTTATCTAGCTCGAATAGTCTTCATGACTCATCGGACCACGTGGGCCACTGTCCCACCGCTGATCACTTCCTATTTAATGCTGAAGTGATCTACCCTCCAGTCGCCAGCCGACACCTGTAAAGTAAAAGCTGACTCAGCTACTAACCCACACTTTTCCACTATATCACTGTGCTCGGCTAAAGTGACCAATTTATCCCTCGTACTTAGGATATAAATACATGTTCATTCGAACTTGTAGCGGGGACTTTTGGAACACAAATCTGACTTTGGAACATGTTACTGCACACAAGAACACACAGTTCTTCCTTTTCTCACTTAAGTTCTTCAGCTAACTTGATCGTTAGAGGTACAATCAGGGAACTAATCCCCGCCCACTTATGAGTTTTTACATGTGCAGATTGATCAACACCCCAATTTAAGAACCAGACATAAAGTCAAGTAAGGTAGCTGCCCCTCTTCAATACTGAACCGAACCTATCCTATTTTGGATACAACTAACTGTTTGATCTTAGGCATCAACACAAGAGCGTTCTTTATTATTTTTTAACCGTTAAAGAATTTAATTATATTTTTAATTATACTATTGTGCAGAAAATTTTAAAAATATTAAAGGTTACACATAAGGGAACTTGATAGGTGGAAAAGACAAAAGTTACAATGCTTGTAAATAAGTATGAAAACTTCAAGATGAAGGCCTTGGAGAGTATTCAAGATATGTTCACCCTAATTCACTGATATTATGAATAAATCTATAGTTTTAGAAAAAGTGTATGACAACAATGAGTCATGTAGAAAATTTCTTGGTTCTATTTCTAGGAATTAGAACCACAAAGGTAAAGGCTATTGAAGAATTATAAAATTTCTCAAATTTAACTATTTAAGAAATTATAGGTAATCTTCTCATGCATGATGTTTGGCTAAAAGAAAATGAATATACTTCTGAAAATGATTCTAAAAAAAGTCGTTAGCCCTGAAAACTAAAAAGAAGAAATTCTTATTCAAGAAGAAGAAAGAGTCAAGCTCAAGCTTTGATGATGAAAATAGTCACGTTGATAAAGAATCAAGCTCAAGTTTTGAGGATGAAAATAGTCATGTTGATCAAATTGTTTAAAGACCATAAATATTTTCTCAAAACAAAGAATGGTTAAAAAAATCTACAAGACAAACGGGATCATTATGCAAACACGTTATATAAATATAAACTCGGTAATTCTGATACTGAACCAATTTGTTTTCAGTGCAAGAAACTCGATCATTTAAGAAAGGATTGCTCGCTGAACAAAAAGGATAAGGGAAAAGTTCCAAATTGACTGCATAGGATAAGTCGAAAAATAGCTCAAACGATAATGACAAACGAGCACACTGTTGTCTTATGGCTAAGGATAGTAATTTAGATGAATCCAAACATGAGGACTCTCATAGTGTGGTATACCTTACATATGATGATGTATATCCTATATATAATGAAATATTGGATCAATTTGAAAAGTTTGCTGAAAAATATAAAGTTGTTAAAAAGGTGAATTCAAGGTTAAAGAAAGATAAAGTGATAAAATTAAAAACGTTTCTTTAAAGTTGAATACATCTAACAATGCAAGTGAAAATATCTCTTTGGAATGCAGACAATGTTTATATGTAGAGATAAAAATTCTAGTTATATATGCAACTAATTGAGAAATTAAGAACTAATTGAGAAATTAAGTGAAATTAAAAATTTAGTTGCTAGGGTAAATAAGCTTTCATGTGAGTTGTTGTATGAACAAATAAAATTTGTAACAGATGTACTACTACAGTTTCTAAAAATAAACAATTAAAGTCCAAAAACATTGATTTGGAGAAGACCATGAAAAGTATTTCTTTGGGTTCTAAAGGTTTAGACATATCCCTTCCAATCAATGATTTATAAAAGTGAAAACTGAACTTGGTTATTCATATTCAGAAAAATACAAAAAGTTTGAACATTTTTTTTTGTAAGAGGAAATAATTTAATCTTTTCACACCCATTTCAAATGTATCTTCTACTATTTAGAATTTATGTGGTAGAATGGGCCATGTTTTAATGAATTGGCAAATGCAATATAGAGTTAGAATAATCAAGCAGATTTGGATACTGAAGATTACAATTACTAATCAGCATAGACCTATGTGGATACCTGGATCACACTTTTTTGCTTTTTTATAGATATCTAGGAAGAACAAGGAGTAATGCAATGTTTGTTTTGATCAATGCACTTTCAAAGATAGAATTTGTTCCTTAACCTTATCAAGTAGAAGAAAGTAATGAGAAGTTGTTGATACATACAAAGATAGTTTCATTATGCAAGTGGAGATTTATTGCAAAGGTACAACTTGCATAACAATTATACCAGCAAATCTTCTCAAAGAGGTAGATAAATGTAAAATCTATAACCCTGACATTGTATTTGCATAAATGTTTTTCTTGATTTTTCTTTTTTGTTTCCTTTTTAGGGCTATCTTTTAGATTTTTTCCTTTTTCATTAAAAAACTTATTTTCTTTTGAAATTTTTGTAATAAAAAAAACTTGGACATGCCTATGTATACGCTTTTACAAAATAGATTCAAATGATAATATCTTTTGGTATGTATGTTTGATTATATCATACAGGTTTACATATTATTTTTTCACATCCATGTGCATATTATATGTACACACAATTGATAAAAATATGATTCCTTAACACATTATTCTCGCAAGACTTTATCATATTATTTGCATTAGAAATCAGCTTCATTGTTGAATCCATTACAACATTTATCATTTACAAGATTCAAATGAGTTAATCTTTTTATAAGATTTCTTGTTGCAACGAAAACAAAAAGACATCTTCTAGAAACACACGCAAGATCATTTATCGATCGCTGCTTGCGTGGGATCATTACCTATGTCGGGGATGCTTTGATCCATGGACCGCCAAGTATCATATCTGGGTTGATCAGAACAAAAGCTCGTTGCTCTTGTTTTGTTTTAGACACAAGAACATAAGTAAATATCTCAATAATATGAGATAAATACTCTTCTTGAGATCAAAACGACGTTTGATCCCAAGGGAAGATGGAAAAGCTACGGATCTCTCGAAAACTCCCTTTTTATGCTGAAGAATTCACCAATATCTTTCTTTTCTTTTTCTGAAATTCGTGGGTTCTGCTCTAATAATGTCAGCAACTCGCCTCCAAGTCCAAAATTTCTAATTCCCATGTATAACGGTGCTAGGTGTGTATTTATAGGCTTTGAATGCTATATTTTTGGATAAATTTTCATGATCTGGTCATCTCTTTAGTTAGAAATGACTTTATCACATTTATGGATGATCCCAAAGCAGTTAGGGAGGCACTAGACAGCACGAATCCTGAGAAATCATCAGAAAACACATTTTAGGGGAGTCTGACTATGAGAGATAGTTTTTATCTGTCTCAGGAATCCTCCATGTGCGAGACAAGTCAGTGTGTCTTGCACTTGTGTGAGACACATTATTGTGTTCGAATTCCGAGACACAGAAAACTGTCTCGGAATTTCGAGATAGTTTATACTATCTTCGGTGTTTTAGCTTTAATTCTATCATCCATCCTCAGAATAAGGTGATTAAAGATATGTTGGAAAGATGATGAAGTGACCAACAACTTTTGTCTTATGAGATTTTTCTTATTTGAATTGCATCATGGCTAAATTTTAGTTCTTCATACTCATGCATCCATTTTCTTCTCGAACCATGCATTCTAAATCTCGTTATTGCTTTATCGCTTCGTCACTTCGTATTTGAATGATTCTATCTAACTTGGGTGATGACATTCATAACCTTCTCTTTATCTTAAGCTAAGTCTTGGGTTTTATAGGCAATTTTTTGTGCCTACACATATTTTTATTCATACATCTAGTTTTATAGTTGTCTCGTTTATGTGAAATAGTGGTGTTGATGTACTAGTGATCACACAGTCAATTGGATCCAGGATATGATCGATTTGATGAAGTAGAGGAGATTGATAAGTGTAGGTTGTCTAAAAATCACTACAGATAGCTGATTCCCATTAAACACCGATGATGGAAGTTACAATTTGACGGCTTCCAGAAGACTATAATTTAAAGACTTTCACGTTAATCGATGAAGGTTACAATCTAACAACCTTCGTAACAACTAATGAAAGCTCTAATCAATAGCCTTCACAATCAACATCGGGAGTTACAATTTGACGACTCTTATATTTTTAAGGAGCCAAGACGAAGGTTGCAAGATGATGGTCTTTGCAACGTTCTAGCAAAAGAGACTACAAATTGACTGTCTCTTCAAATCAAAACACTGATATCTCTCAAACCGTAAGGAATTTGGTAAAACTAACAGAGCAAACCGAACCCTACGGGGTAGGTTTGGTTAGCTCTGTCTCGTCGAGATAGCCGATTTTTATATATAATTCGTCCAATTCCGACTTACCGTTTGAAAGTTATGACTTGTTCTTCACAGCAAGTTATGTTCTGAAGTCCGTCTGCAAGACTAGACTTCGTCTAAACATTGGACTTAGCCTAAAGCCTGAAGCTCACCAAGCCCGCCTAAGGCTCGCCTCTGCATTATAGAGTCAAAACGCAGAGTTCGTGGACTTAAAATGCAGAGTTCAATTCTGCGTCCAACGATAAAAACACAGAGTTCATGCAGAGCCCAACTCTGCATCTCATGTCCAAAAACGCAGAGTTCATGCAGAGTTCGTAGATTTAAAACACAAATTTCAATTCTGCGTCCAACGATAAAAACGCAGAGTTCATGCAAAGCCCAACTCTGCGTCCTAGGTTCAAAAACGCAGAGTTCACACAGAGTTCGTAGACTTAAAACGCAGAGTTCAACTCTGCGTCCAACGACAAAAATGCAGAGTTCATGCAGAGCCTAACTCTGCGTCCCAGGTCCAAAAACACAGAGTTCATGCAGAGCCCAACTCTGCATCCCAGGTCCATAAACGCAGAGTTCATGTAGAGCCCAACTCTGCGTCCCAGGTCTAAAAACGCAGAGTTCATGCAGAGCCTAACTCTACATCCCAGGTCCAAAAATACAGAGTTTATGCAGAACCCAACTCTGCGTCCCAGGTTCAAAATGCAGAGTTCATCTCTGTGCAGCGCGACCTATGCGTTTTCAGCCTAAAACAGGCCCAACTCTGCGTTTCAGGTCTAAAACATAGAGTTCGGGCCCAGAACGTTATTTTTTATTGTTTGACTCGTTCAAAGCACGAACTGAACGGTTTCAAAACCGTTTTCCCCATGATTTGGAGAATAGTTTAAGGGGGTGGTTACACCCCATTCAGCCCTACTTATGAGCAAATTAAGGGGGCGGTTACACCCCTTAATCCCCTATAAATAAGAGTAAACTCAACTGAGTTAGGGGCTGGACTTTTTCATGAGAAAGTCATAAAAAGGAGATCGGCCCTCATCTATCTTCAACTTCAGCAACAAGGAGCTTTGGAGATCAGCAACAGGAGCCTTCGGCCTTGGCTTATAAACCAATTTCGGTTAAATCAACTTTTTCATAGAGTTTCAAACTCGTTCAGTGTTCTAAAACTTGCCACGCAAGTTCTCCACAACATCAAATCGTGAGGAGAAGACCACGTTCCAGTGAATCAAGACATTCGGATCGTCAACGGAGAGCAAACTTGACGCGAGCATTCGGGGGAGATACTTCATCGCCACCGTGAAGAACCTAGTTTTAAATAAAGGGGAGAATTCAAATTCATTCTCCTCTCTTTTGTAATCAAGAAATCCAATTGTAACTGAGATTAAAGGAATACAAATCAATTTTTCTTCATTTTTTTTACTGCAAATTTTTCCACAAACAATGAGAGGATCGCCTTCTTCTCCAACTTTATATCTAGTTTTTGAATTGGGGAGCTGAAAAATCTGCACAAGTAAAAATTCGTGAGAGGACAGGGATTGGTTCCCTCTTGTTCCTCCAATGATCAAATTAGTTGATAAGCTTGAGTGAGAATAGAACTTAGGGTTCTAAAAATCACCCCCT
>BQKN01000165.1:13668-30826 GCA_022839385.1 Asparagus kiusianus | reverse complement strand
GATATGATGAGTCATGGAGACTATTGGGGTTAGGGTCATAATGAGACCTGACCAGAGTTAGTCGTGGTGCTAACACGTGGCCAAAGGAGAAGCCCGAGGTAGATATTATCCTCTAGTATGTCCGAGAAGTAATGCTGTGGAATCATCCTTATAGGATTTTGTATAAAAGGTCGAGTAGGCTATATGTGAGTCGACTTCGATAAGAGGGTCAACTGATCCTACCTCTCGAGTCGCCATAAAGAGTAATGACCTGATGAGTCGGCCAAGGTGGGACCTCTACTAGGCTTGGGCTACCAAGCTAGTTGGGGCCTTATTCATGGAAAGACACCCACCTGTTATTTGGCAAGGAGTTGTATTTTGGTGAATGAGAATACCATAACAGTTAGCCTTTTTCGCTTAGAGTCGGCTTTAGTCGGGTCCGAGTGAAACACGATGAAAAATCACTTTGGGCAGTCGTGAGTGCTCTGAATGAAGACTGAAGAGTCATTTCATGATCGACGTAGCTGAGGAAACTAGGTGAGGTTCTCCATAAGAAGGACTTGAGGCTCAGGTCGAAGTGGAGAAGGTGGCTTTGGAATTGCTTCTTTGCATTGCATAATTTCAGAATGTTTACTGAATGACTTAGTTTCAATGTGGACTGGTAGACTTAAGCATTAACCCAAGAGTACTCTTCCTCTGTAGAGAGGAGACGTCTCAAACTCGAGTAAATCAGCTTTCGAAGGATTAATTTTTTCTAAGTCTTATACCGATCTGATCAACTGCTCTTGCTACTTAGGATCTGAGTAGTTTAGACGAGTTGTCTCAGAGATATCCTCAAAGTCAACTAATCGGCTGTGATAGGTATATCAGGGCCTGACAAACTTTACCTACTAGATGTTGTTTAACGAGCTTCCAGAGGCCTTTATCAGGCCAACAAAACGTGACTGTTAATGATGACGTAATGATGTTGCCAACCGTTAGGGTAATGGTTTCATTCTGATTTTCAAGCAAAGAGGTACGGAGTAAATATGAACGTCGCTTCGAGTTTCGAGTGAACCTTTTGAGATTTCAAGGAGAATCTCGTCCGTTCATCTTGACACATGGCGACACTCAAATAACTCTATGTGTCTCTTGAATTCTATAAATAGCTCGTTAGGGGCAAAAAAGAATTCTTTACGAGTTCTTGCCCAAAAAATCTCTTGTGCTACTCTGAAATTCCGCAAGTTTACTTTGCAAACAAAAATTTTCAATGGCTTCCCCAGCTTCCATTGTAGCTCGCAATGAGGAGAGGATTGCTCTTCTCCGGCACATTAGTTCAAGGGTCTTGATAGGGACACTCGAACCATACTACACTCTTTATGACATCTCGAGGGCTTTTACACTAGGGGCCCCGAGTATGAGTGAACCTGTGTATCACCGTTGCAGGGACCGCGTGCCACTTTACCTTGCTCATCTTGAGCATGGTCAACGGCTGCCGCTTCATCCCTTTATTAGGAATGCCTGTGTTGCTCTGGGGGGTTTCCCCTTCTCAATCCCCCCCGATGCTATCGGGTTTCTGGTGGGCTTTGTTGTTGTTTCCCATCGATTAGGAGTCTGTCGACCATATGGCTGCTAGGACAATTGGTCGGTGTCGAATTGAAGAAATGGGACCTATACTATTTTCTTTTTGCTTTAGTGGGAATGTTAAGCTTATGTTAGGTGATCCAAAGCCCAGTAGAGATTGGAAGGAGCACTTTGTATGGGTCTTCGGGGCCGATGGGGTTCTTGCTTGTCCCTATTAGCCCGAAGTGGCTAAGGATGTGCAGAGATTGTGTCTTCTTAATGATGAGGAGAGGTGACAAATAACAAAGATTTGCTCCTATGTCGGGTCCCAGGAGAGGAGCAATCTTTTCGAGAGAGCTTCTCTTCGGTCGGCGAGAGTGTCCATGATTTTGTCCTCCTCGATCGACAAAGCAAGGGAAAGTCTGCTAGCTCTCCCCCTCGAAATATGCATTGATAGGAGTTCGAGGGAGGAGTCAAGTTTAGCCTCCCAATACCGAAAGAGGTTGAGGGGAAATCTCAAACCCGAAGAGGCAGCCGACTTGAGGTCGAGGATGGGTGAGGTTGTTGCTCAACTGGCAGAGCATAGGCCAAAGGAGGTGAAGTTCAGGAGGGATGAAGGGTCCAGCAGGCCAGCCGAGTCGACCCGAGTCGACCCGAATGAGATATAGCGGTTAGCTGAAGAACTGCAATTGGTCAAGAGGTGGCAGGGGTCTGTCCAAGCTTATTGATCGAATGAGGTCACTGTTAGGTCTCATATTTATGAGCCTGCTATCTAATCTAGCTCTAATGATTTACAAATAATTTCTAACAACGTTTGTCGAGTGTTTATATTCGCTTGTTAGGTATTCTACACAAAGATCCTCAGTTAGAAGTTGGTTGAATTGCGCTTATACGATTATATTCATTGGAGGATGGAAAGAATTTGGAATGAAGCATGATGCATTCAAGTCCAAGACACATATTGCTTCATCCATACTACAAAGAGGAGGATTGTCCAAGATCAAACATCATGAGATCATTTAGTGATACGGGTGTATCTTTTCTTCAGAACATAGCAATCCTTATGGGAGCTTGAGGATAGATGATTCTCATGATAGCATGAGAATAGAGGTGTCAAACAGTACAAGGGAACACAGGTTAGAGTGAGAAACGAGGCAGAGAATCGAAGAGTCAAAGTATCCAGATTTCAGCCTGTGAGTCGACTCATACATGTACATGAGTCGACTCATCAGGTTGAGTCAACTCATGCCTGTCATGAGTCGACTCATGAAACCAAGCTCAGTTTCTAGTTAGTCTCTGACTAGTCGACTCATCAGTTATGAGTCGACTCATATGAGGTCATGAGTCGACTCATCTCAGTCATGAGTCGACTCATTGCTGGTCTTGAGTTCTGTCCAGTTTCGGACGAGTCGACTCATCTCAGTCATGAGTCGACTCATCGGAGTTTTCCAAATTCGTTAAGGACTCTATTTACGTGTTTTCCTATTTGGGTTGGGTTTGGTTATTTACCACTTTGCCATCCTCGTTTGTACACATATATAAGGGATTGTTTTAGGGTTTAAAACAATCAGAGAGTTTAATCAAGAGAGATTAAAATTTTAATTTGAGATTTGGAGAGCCTGTTCTTCAATTCTAGAGTGAGATTATGAGAGATTATAAATTGCATACTCATAATCTAGAGAAGGTATTTTCCTTCGCCCAAAACCTGAGTTATTCTTGTGTTCTTATTGTTTTCTCCTCTACCCACCTTTGATAATTCCGCGATTAAAGGTGCTCGCACGGAAACTCGTATCAAGTTGGTATCAGAGCATCAGATCCGGTGAAGGGGCATCCTGTGTATGGTCCTTACTCGATCACAGTACAAGAAGCTTGGCGAGATCCTTACTTCCTTGGAAGGAGCCCAAGATTTAAGGAAGGACAATATGTCTGAAGCAGATAAGTCAACAAGACTTGATGCCATAGAAAACCAGATCGAGACGATTGGTTCGACGCTCAGTCAGCTCGTAGGTCTCATTAACAAATGGGACAAAAGGAAGGAATCTTCTTCGAAGGGTAAGAAGAAAGTCGTCGAGTCTGATGAAGAGAGCGAGAAGTCTGATTCGGATGGAGGAACTGAGACTGTTAGGACTGCTGGACATCAAGGGGGTAAAAATGATTACCAAAATTTAAAGATAGATTTCAAAGTGGAGATTCATGTCTATGATGGGAGTGTTAATGTGGAGAAGCTTGATGATTGGATTGAGCGTATGGAGATGTACTTCACCCTCTATGGATATTCATCCAAGGAGAAGATCGTGTTCGCGACATTGAAGCTTTCAGGGCACGCATTGACGTGGTGGAAATCCTATTACAAATAGGAGAAGAATGCAGTGTTGTGGAACAATTCAAGGAGCTACTTAGGAAGCAGTTCTATCCGGTGGGGTTCCTTAAGGAGCGTTGGTACAAGTGGTACGGCTTGCGCCAAAGGTTCAATTAGACCGTTCAAGAGTACACAATGGAGTTTCAGCAGCAGACGATGGTCCTAAACATCGTAACAGATGAGTACTCCATCTTTATGAAGTACATGGCGGGGTTGAATGATTACATCCGTAAGGATATGAAGCTGTTCACGGTCGAGACAATTGCAGAAGCGAGCGTGAAGGTAATTGCCATTGAGGGCAAACAGAAGAAGGGCAACGAAATGAAGGGAGATTCCAAACGATCGGGAGGCAAGTCTAGTGGCTCTCAACATAAGGAAGAGAAGAAGAAGGGTGATTCGGGGAAGGCAGGATTGACATGCAATCGCTGTAAGCAGACATGTCACATGGCTGATCGTTGCTGGGAGAAGTACCCTCATCTGAAGCCGAAAGGGTTAAAGAAGGAGGAGGAGAAGAAAGCATACGTGATAGCGCAGGGTCCGAAGGAGGTTCCCGGGATGACAGAACCCAACAGTAGCCTCAACCTTATGGCAGGAAAAAAGGCCGCGAAAGAAGACGACGACCCGAGGGAGCAGCTCTTTGTTTTGAAGTTGCAGGTCATGACTAGCTTGGTGGATGCCATTGTAGATACAGGGAGTCAGAAGAACTTGATATCTGAAACATTGGTACATAAGCTGGGATTGAAGATGATGAGACATCCGAAGCCCTATCCATTAGGGTGGATTCAGAAGGAAGCGGGATTGAGTGTGGTGAACCAGTGTACATTCAGATTTGCACTCCATGAGTCATATATTGACGAGGTCACATGCGACGTGGTTCTATTGGATGTTTGCTAAGTTATTTTGGGTAGTCCTTACTTATGGGATAGACATGCGATATATGATCGGCGGGCCCAAAAGTATACGTTCACCAAAGATGGTGCACAATTTATTTTTTGTTCGACATCTCTTCCACAGGAGACGAGTTTGGTGACGGTGACTCAGGCTAAGAGGTTGGTGAATGCGGACAAGAAGTTCGTTTTATTGTTCATTTGGCCTTATTAAGAGCAGCTGAGTAGGATATGCTTGTCCACCTTGAGCAAGCTTCAGGAGGGAGATCTTGACAGTTTGAAGGCCAAGTATGCGGACTTGTTTGTGGAAAACACGGGACTACCACCACGACGAGGTGTAGAGCATGAGATTATGTTGATCGGTGAGAGTTCCTTGCCAAACATAGGCCTATACCGCACATCAGTACAGGAGTCCGAGGAGATCAAGAAACAGGTTCAGGAGCTCTTGGAGACAGGAGTGATAGTGCCGAGTTGTTCACCTTGGGGTCGCCGGTGTTATTGGTGCCCAAAAAGGATGAGGCTGGCGCATGTGCGTGAATTATCGAGCGCTCAACAAGATAACGATCAAAAATCGTTACCCACTACCACGGATCGATGATCTTATGGACCAGTTAGAGGGAGCGAGGTTATTCACGAAGTTGGATCTGAAGTCTGGCTATCATCAGGTGAGGATTCAGGAGGAAGACACTTGGAAGACGGCGTTCAAGACCAAACAGGTCCTGTTCGAGTGGTTGGTGATGCCGTTTGGGTTATGCAATGCTCCGGTGACTTTTATGAGGCTCATGAATGATTTGTTGTGACCTTTCATAGAGGATTTTTTGATTGTGTAACTTGATGATATTTTGGTGTACAGCAGGACCTTGGAGGAGCATCTTGTTCATGTGGAGAAAGTGTTTAGAGTGTTACAGGACGGACAGCTGAAGCTCAACGGGAAGAAGTGTGAGTTTAGGAAGGACGAGTTGGTGTATCTCAGCTTCATCGTGGGGAAGGGCCAGAGGAGGATAGATCCGGGTAAGGTGGCGGTGATCACGAAGTGGCCGACGCCAAAGACAGTAACTGAGGTGAGAAGCTTCATGGGGGCTTGCTAGTATTTGCGTAAGTTCATTCGATATTTTTTGACTTATGCGGCACCGTTACATGGCCTCACAAAGGCTAAGGTTCATTTCGAGTGGGGAAGGACGCATGAGGAGGCTTTTCAGTTGCTAAAAAGGAAGATCTTGGAGGCACCGGTGTTAGCTTTGCCGAATTTGCAGCGGACTTTCGAGGTGGAGACTGACGCGTCTAGTTATGCGATGGGCGTAGTGTTGATTCAGGATGGGAAGCCTGTAGAATACCATTCTGTGATGTTTACGGGTGCTATTGCGAACTACCCGACCTATGACAAGGAGTTCTATGCACTTTATCAGGCGATTAAGCATTGGAGGGTGTACTTATTAGGGAAAGAGGTGGTTGTGCACTCGGATCACAAGCCGTTGGAGTTCCTACATGCTGATACAAAGCTACAGCAGGCACGACACATGAAGTGGATGTCGTATTTATTAGTTTTCAACTTCATCATTAGATACAAGAAGGGGGCGACAAACAAGTTGGCTGATATGTTATCTCGTCTGCCGGTAAGGGCTTTATTGGTGGAGACGCGTATTCAGCCCTTGGTTCCTTTGGAGTATGTATAGTTGTACGCATCCAGTAAAGATTTCGATAGTGTGTTCGAGCAGGCCAAGGCTGGTCAAAGGGGGGAGTATGCACTTGGAGAAGATGGCTTATTGTATCGTGGAACATCACTATGTATTCCGGAGGATGGTGATAGGTTGCAGTGGATTCGAGAAGCACATACCTCGCGTGTGCAAGGGTATTTTGGAATTCAGAAGATGTTTCTCAATCTACGGCGACATGTGTTTTGGCCACGGATGCTTGATGATATGACCAAGTATGTTGGAGGGTGTAAGTTATGCTTTATTTCGAAGCCTTCTAACAGGAAGATGGGATTGCACTTACCACTATCGGTTCCTTCTAGGCCGTGGGAGAGCATATCTATGGATTTTCTAGGAGGGTTACCAACTACCTAGTGCGGGCATGACTATTTGTATGTTGTGGTGGACCGGTTCAGTAAGATGGTGTTTTTGATTCCTTGTAAGAAGACCGTGACGAGAGCGGGTGTAGCACAGTTGTTCTTCGAGCATGTGTGGAAGCATTTTGGATTACTGAGTTCGATAATTTCGGATCGGGATAGCCGTTTTCTCGGACATTTTTGGCATTCTTTGTGGAGTTTGATGGACACTAAATTGAAGAAGAGCACGACCTTTCATCAACAAACAGACGGACAAACGGAGGTAGTCAACCGGACTATGGTGCATATGTTGAAGGGGTATAATTCTAGGCATCCCAAGACTTAGGATGAGGGCTTACCATATTTACAGTTTGCTTTTAATCGGGCGATTCATGGATCTTCGGGAAAGTCACCGTTTGAGACTTGTTATGGATTCTTACTGCCAAGTCCGTTTGATCTTGTGTTTTCAAGTGAAGCTACAACGGACGGTAAGGAGGGGAATGATAGACAACGTGCTCAGCGATTTCTGGAGAAGATTGCACATATTCATGCCTCGGTTGAAGCACAATTGAAGAAGTCACAAGCAAGGTACAAGGCGAAGCATGATCAACATCGGGTTCCTTGTAACTTTGGGGTGGGTGATATGGTGTGGCTGAAATTGAGTAAGAAGAGGCTCAAGGGAGAAGGGAAGAAGTTGAAACCGATACGTTTTGGTCCATTTCGGATTCTCTATCAGACTGGCAACAACGCTTTCAAGCTCGATTTACCACCTTACTTAGGCATGTATTCGGTTATCAATGCCGAGTACTTGAAGTTGTTTAAGCCTCCATTACTGGATGATGAAGGTGATGACAAGGTGATCTTGCCGCATGTTGAAGACTTTGTGGTTTGATAGAGAGGAGCCGCTGAAGGAAGATTGTATTTTGGAGCAAAAGATGACCACGACAAGACGAGGAATGAAGGAGTCATTTCTCATTGGATGTCAAGGTCAAGTTCCTAGCAATGCTAAATGGTTCAACAAAGAAGGAGGGGCTCACAAGTTTCCTCAACTGAAGTTCTAACTTGAACGGGACTTCAAGTTCCTAAAGGGGTACCCATGATATGAGTGTATCTTCTCTTCGGAACTTAGCGATCCTCATGGGAGCTTGAGGATAGATGATTCTCATGATAGCATGAGAATAGAGGTGTCAAACAGTACAAGAGAACGCAGGTTAGAGCGAGAAACGAGGCAGAGAATCAAAGAGTCAAAGTATCCAGATTTTAGTCTGTGAGTCGACTCATACATGTACATGAGTCGACTCATCAGGTTGAGTCGACTCATGCCTGTCATGAGTCGACTCATGAAACCAAGCTCAGTTTGCAGTTAGTCTCTAACCAGTCAACTCATCAGTTATGAGTCGACTCATATGAGGTCATGAGTGGACTCATCTTAGTCATGAGTCGACTCATTGCTGGTCTTGAGTTCTGTCCAGTTTCAAACGAGTCGACTCATCTCAATCATGAGTCGACTCATCGGAGTTTTCTAGATTCGTTAAGGACTCTATTTATGCATTTTTCTGTTTGGGTTGGGTTTGGTTATTTACCACTTAGCCATCCTCGTTTGTACACATATATAAGGGATTGTTTTAGGGTTTAAAACAATCAAAGAGTTTAATCAAGAGAGATTAAAATTGTAATTTGAGATTTGGATAGCCTGTTCTTCAATTCTAGAGTGTGATTGTGAGAGATTGTAAATTTCATACTCATAATCTAGAGAAGGTATTTTTCTTCATCCAAAACCTGAGTTATTCTTGTGTTCTTATTGTTTTCTCCACTACCCACCTTTGATAATTCCGTGATCAAAGGTGCTCACACGGCAACTCGTATCATTTAGCTTGGGTATATTAGTTTAGGTGTTTAGACTTTGTGTGTTTATACTTAGAGCTCAAATAATACATACACTTTGTTTTCATTACCTTCAAGTTTAACCACATAAATATGAACCGAATGGATATAATTATATATACACACATATTTGTTTCATGTTTGTATGCGCTTGAAATGATTTCAACAAAATCAAGCTTTAACAATTTTAAATCAATAAAATCATGTTTATTTGCACAATATGTGTTTACATATTAAAAGACACATTTATATCATTTTATATCTTTTATAAAGTCAATTAATCCATTCAAAAGAAGGTTAAAACTTGTTTGAAAATATTTTGTCAAAATCATGTGTTATTGAGTTTCGTATTTTGGGCCATTTTGTAAAATGATAAGTTTTCACAAACATGAAATGATATTTTAAAATTTTCTTTTTTGACATGTTTATATTCATGTTTATAAATATTTTCCAAAATTTAATATTTTTTGGAATTTATTTACTATTTTTAAAGGGGTTCAAAGTTTATTTTTACTATTCATGATATATTATGTGCATGTTATCAGTCGACTGATATAATCATCAGTCGACCGATGAAAGTGGCTGAAATAGCAGAAAGTTTCTGCTCAATCGACTGATGTACCATCAGTAGACCGATGCAGGTTATCATTCGACTGATGAGTTCATCAGTCGACCGATGATGGATGAGAAGTCTGTAATGGTCAGCTCATCTGTTTACTGATGAATAGTATCTGTCGACTGATGGCACTGTAACGGCTAGTTTTCCAGCTTCCTGATTTGTTAGGTTTTTTTTATCTTTTGTTGGATTTTTCTGGTTTCTTAGGTTTGTTCTTTGAACCTATATATACCCCTTTACCTTAACTTCCTGAACTATCCAAGAAAAGTTTTTAATCAAGTTTACAAGTTTTTAAGTGTTTTAGTGTATTTTTCAAGTGTTTATGTGAAGAGAGTTTCACAAGAGGAGGATATCAATCTTCATTCGTTTTTTGAGCTTCAATTTCACATCTCCATCACTTGTTATAGAGAAGTTTTTGCTAAACTCAATTTCTAGATATACATATTATTTGTTGATTATCTTTTATTGAGCTATATTTTAAATTGAGTTTGAACTTCATTTTAATCATTGAACGCACACATAACCTTTGAGCTTTTACTATTTCACATTAAGTATAATTTGTGTTGTGGTGAGTGGTTCCTTGAGTGTGAGCTTAATTGAGTTCTCATCTTGTTAGAGAACAAACACCTTTGTATTTGAGCTTTTCATTATTGAGATCACATTGTAATACACAAGAGCACTTAGAGAAGTGGTTGGTAAGAGATGGGATCAATTCCAAGAGGAGTGGCATCGGTTGTAAATCTAAGGGAGAGATTATAATTCTGAGCACTTGAGGAAGGTGACACTGGTTATGCCAACACTTAGAGGAGTGTATTGTGTGATTGCATCATATGAGTTGTAAAAGTTTTTAGTGAACTTAGAAAACCGAATGTGTAGTTATTTTGGTGATTAGTGAAGATTCTCCTCAAGGGTGAGAAACGGAGACGTAGGTCGAGGGTGATCGAACTCCGTGATCATTTGTTTGTGTTTGAGTTTGGCATTGGCGTTCCTTTTCTTGTGCTTATCTTATATTGTCTTTTGTCTTATAGTTTATTTCGCCCATTGTTTACTTGTTTATCCTTGCATAAATCTCCTTGTATATCTTATTTTCTAGGATAATTGTTAATAGTTTTAATTTAGCATTGATATCGGATTAGATTAGCAAATATCCTATTCACCCCCGTCTAGGGTACTTTCATTAATTTGGTATCAGAGCTTAGTGCTCTTGATTTGTGGCTTAATCGGTTAGAGTCAAAGATCCAAGTTTCTATATCTTGCTAATCTAGTTTTGAGATTATGTATATCTTGCTTGCACATATTTAAATCATGGATATGCACGGTGCGCCTAGTTTAGGCTATGTTATTAATATTGCTCCTAGAATTGATAATTTCTCCTATGCTAAATGATGTATCAGATATATACTTTTTGTTAGATCTAGACATTTTGATTTCTGGGAAATAATCAATTGTGCTTACATTGTACCCACTTCATAGAAATTCAAGTGGAGTGAAAATAATAAAAGGATGTTTACCATGAACAAGATTTTGTTAGAATTCTTACTTAATACTTTTGACTCATTGATATCTAACAAACTTGATTTGTTTGATAGTGCTTATACATTGTGAAAATTTATAGAAGCACATCAAGGAAACTTGGGGGAGATCCGACGAGCTTTGGTGGATTCCACTTCAAGCAAAGTTAGAGCATCTTCATCATGCACATGGTCACTAGGCGATAGCCCTAGTGAGGTATGCAAGTCCGCTTCTGATTATGAACTATCTATTAATGAACTTGTTGGCCTTCTTGTTTTGATGATGATTTACAAACAATTTACTACTAATGTTGTTTGTCTAGTGTTTGTGCATTCCTATGTTTTGTAGACAAACAACGAGTTGGAGGTTGGATGGATTAAGCCTACACGATCATATCAAGAGGAGGTTGGCGGAAATGTCGGGTTGAAGCCTATACAATTCAAGTTAAAGATCAAGTTCAAGCTTCATCCGCATGTGTACCAAGTTGAGCTACAATGAAGATCAAGATCAAGCTTGGGTAAATTTAGTTTAGGAGTTTATATTATGTGTGTTAGTACTTTAAGCTCAATATAATATACACACACATTTTATTGGTTTCTTCATATATATATATAGTTATATATATATACATAAGTTTTGGTTTCTATGCATATATATAGTTTTTTTATATATATATACATACATAGTTTTGAGTTTTCATGTTTATATGCCCATATATGATTTCATCTTTAACAAGCTTATATTTAATGAAATCATACTTAGTGTTTTGAATATATTGCATAGAATATGCAATCTTATGAAAATATTGTATTTCTAGGTTATAGACTTCATAACAACATGTTATATCTTTTATCAAGTCTATACAATTATTTCATAAGGTTTCAAAATGTTGTTTGAGTCAAAATATCAATTTCCAGATTTTCATGTTTTGGACTATTTTGCAAAATGATGATATTTTTCATGTTTATTATCATGTCTACAATCATTCCCCAAAGTTTTACATTTTTTGGAATTTATTTGATATTTTTAAACAGCATTTCAAAATCAGATAAACAGCTTTCAGAATATGTCATATCGGTTTTCGGTCGACCGCACCGGTCGACCGAACCTGAGGTCAATTGTTTACTGGGCGACAGAGAGCTGTCGGTCGACCGGTCCGGTCGACCGATGAAAATTTCCGGTCGACCGACGAATTTTCCGGTCGACCGACGAGTGTTTTTTCTGCTTCCAACGGCTAGTTTTCTGACCGTTGCCTTGGGGCTGTTTTGTCTTTTGCTCTGGTTTTTTGGCTGAGTTTGTGAGTGGGTATATATACCTCATTGCTGATGTCTTTTCAAGTTAGTTAAGAAGTTTTTAAATAAGTTTTAAACAAGGGTTTAAGTGTGTTTAAGGGTTTGGTTTAAAGCTGTTTCGGTTTTCACAAGTGGAGGAGATTATCTTCTTGTTTGGGCTTACATCTCCATCTCTCCATCTTGATTTAGAGAAGTTTTTCTAAACTCAACTCTAGCTTTTATTTATAATTATTTGTTGATTATCATTTTCTATTAAAGCTAGTTTTATATTGAGTTTAGATTTGATTTCACTCATTGTTACACACACCCACTTGAGCTTTTAGTATTTTCATACATAGTATATTGGGGTTGGTGAGAGTTGTAACATTTGAGTGTGAGCCTACATTGAGTTCTCATCTATTGTAGAGAACAAATTCATTTGTTGATATTTGTGAGATTGTAAAGTTTTCGGTTAGCTAGAAAACCGAGTGTGTAGTTCCTAGAGGAGAGGAACGGAGACGTAGGTCGAGGGGACTGAACTCCGTGAAGAAAATTGTGAGGAGTGACGTTGTTCGGTGAGCGTTGAAAACCGACACTGTGAGGTGTGTAGAAGTTCCGGCTTCCAAACCGGATTGTGATAGTGGATTTCTCCCCGGGAGTGGGGAGCGGAGACGTAGGACGGAAGGTCCGAACTCCGTGATCATATTGCTTGTTTGAGTTTGTCTTTGGCGTATTTCTTTTTGCATTTATCTTATCGCCAATTGTGCATTGCTCATTCATTTCTATATCAACCACTATCTAGTTCATATTGTTTACCCTTGTGTTAGTTTATATATCCTTGCATATATCTTTTGCTATATATCTCCTTGCTAGGATATATCATATTGTATATTGCTTATCCTAGCTCATATATATTATTGCAGTTCATACTTGTTAGGATAACTTGTTAATTAGTTTTAATTGGCATTTAATCAGATTAGATTAGCATAAGACCCTAATCACCCCCCCTCTAGGGTCTAATAATTGGTATCAGAGCTTGGTGCTCTTTGATTTAAGGTCTAACCATCTTGAGTTAAAGATCCAAGTTATCTTTTGTGCTAATCTTGTTTTAATTGCATTGTATCTTGCTTGCATATTTTTATAAATTATGAATATGAATGATGCATCTTGTTTAGGCTATGATTCTAGTATTGCTCCTAAATTCAATGTTTTCCCCTATGCTCAATGGTGTTTTAGATTCAAAATATTTGTTCAATCTAAAAATATCGATTTATGGGAAATCATTGATTGTGCTTATATTGTGCCCACGTTGGAGAAATCCAAGTGGAGCAAACATGATAAAAAGATGTTTATTATGAACAAGCTTATGTTAGAATTTTTATTAAATGCATTTGATTCATCTATGTCTAACAAGCTTGATTCTTTTGATAGTGCTTACGCCTTATGGAAATTTATTGAAACACATCAAGAAGACTTGGAGGCGATCCGACAAGCTTTGGAGGATCCCGCTTCAAGTTCTAAAGGAGCTTCATGCACACGGCCACTAGGCGATAGCCCTAGTGAGGTTTGCGAGTTCGAAACCACTAATGATTTATCTAGTGATGAACTTGCATGTGCTAGTGAAAAATTATTGCATGCCTTTAACAAATTGCAAAATGATTTTATTGATTTACAAAGCAAGCATGTAATTTTGAAATCCGATCATGAGAAGCTAGCTTCCAATTTTGATATCATTTCTCAAGAAAACATTGCTCTTAAAGAAAATAATGATATGTTAAAATTGGAAAATAAGAAATTATCATCATCCATTTCTAGCTTAACTCATGAAAGAAATAATGCCATGCTAGAAGTAAAGAACATACAAAATGATACTGCTTCTTTTATAGATAATTATTTATGTTCTACTTCTAAAGGTGCATATGAGCCTAAAAATGAAGATTTGAATCTTATGAAAAAATACATATCATCTTTAGATTCAACTTTAAAAATATGCATCAACAATCATAAGAAGCTTATGGATATGTGTGCCAAGTCTAAGAAATCATCCACTCATCATGCACACATATATAGCAAAGTTTATAAGTGTTCTATTTGCGGCCGTAAAGGCCATCTAGCTAAATTTTGCTATGATGCACATAAACCTACAAAGACTATTGCTCCTTGTGCATCTCATGTAGCTTCTTCATCTTGTACACTTACACATTTACATGCTCATTCTCACAAAGTTCATCATAAGCATGCTAGTGTGTTCAAGTGTGATCATTGTGGTCGTTTTGGTCATTTGGCCGATTATTGTTTTGATTTGAAAAAGAAATCTATTATGCCAAATGTTTCTAGTAGACCACATGTTTTTAAATGTGATGTTTATGGTAGGTTTGGACATCTTGCTAAATTTTGTTTTGATATGTAAAAAACTTCTAAATTGCAACATGTTCCAAATAGACCATTGTTTAAGAATGTTTATCATTTGCAAAATAACTTTAAAAGAAAATCTTTATTTGCAAATAAATCCCGTGCACGAGCAAATGGTCCACAAAAACAAATGGATCTCTTTCATTGCATATATTGCAATCGGAATGGTCATTTGAGCGATTATTGCTTTGACCGTGTTAGTGCACCACATGCGCCCAAGAGGGTTCATAACCCTAGGGCTTTGAGCTTAAAAGATAGGGGTCATGTCCCTAAACCTTTTGGTATCAAGAGTTCTTGGGTACCAAAACAAATTTAAATTTTAAACCAAGAATTTTAGTGTTCTTACTTTTTTCCTTTCTTGGTTTTGAAAATTATGACTTAAAATCTTTTGATTATGAAAACAAATTTTTTAATTGATCAAATCTTTTGTTTTCATGTTTTGATTTTGATGAGAGGTTTGCATTTATACAACCTTCCGGGTTTATTGGGTGTTTATTCCCAAATCATGTTTACCGGATGCTAGAATGATTATATGGGTTAGAACAAGCTTAAGAGCTTGATATATTGTTGCCTCTCTCTTAAAATTCTTTTGTTAAAGATTTTGTTTTGATTTGTTTCTTTGAATTCATTATATTTCACTTATATGATGATATTTATGTGTTTGTGCTTATGGATCATCTATTCGTGTTTTATAATGTATTCTATGAGTGGTTTGATCGAGTTATACAAAGAAAATTTTTTATTTTGATCAAACATTATTCTTAGATTTAAATCTTGATTTATGATTTCATTTGAGTGGTTTATTTTCATTTGAAAACGTTTTGCATGATACTCATGTCTTCTCTCTCTTGATTTCATAAATCTATTTTTATATATTTTTTTTATATAGTTGTGTAATGAGACACTTCTTTCATAAGTTATAGATCTTTATGTGTTCTCATTATCTTTTGTATGTGAGTATTTTTAGCATATTTTTTATTTATGCTTGCTCACATGTGTTTGCCATGATCTTCATTTAGTATATTCTATATGGCATTTTGATAGGGGGAGCAATCCCTATAGTTTTATATGTTATACTCACCTATGCTTATTGATAGGGGGAGCTTTTGCTCTCTTATTCATTTGTTCCCTTTTTGATGTTGTCAAAGGGGGAGAAATATTGTGAGTATATGTATATTCTTTCTTGTTTATATGCATGTGAATTATAATTTATATATTCATTTCCTTTCATGCATATATCATTTTTGTAAATTGTTTGTCATCATCAAAAAGGGGGAGATTGTTGGCCTTCTTGTTTTGATGATGATTTACAAACAATTTACTACTAATGTTGTTTGTCTAGTATTTGTGCATTCCTATGTTTTGTAGACAAACAACGAGTTGGAGGTTGGATTGATTAAGCCTACACGATCATATCAAGAGGAGGTTGGCGGAAATGTCGGGTTGAAGCCTATACAATTCAAGTTAAAGATCAAGTTCAAGCTTCATCCGCACGTGTACCAAGTTGAGCTACAATGAAGATCAAGATCAAGCTTGGGTAAATTTAGTTTAGGAGTTTATATTATGTGTGTTAGTACTTTAAGCTCAATATAATATACACACACATTTTATTGGTTTCTTCGTATATATATATAGTTATATATATATACATAAGTTTTGGTTTCTATGTATATATATAGTTTTTTTATATATATATACATACATAGTTTTGAGTTTTCATGTTTATATGCCCATATATGATTTCATCTTTAACAAGCTTATATTTAATGAAATCATACTTAGTGTTTTGAATATATTGCATAGAATATGCAATCTTATGAAAATATTGTATTTCTAGGTTATAGACTTCATAACAACATGTTATATCTTTTATCAAGTCTATACAATTATTTCATAAGGTTTCAAAATGTTGTTTGAGTCAAAATATCAATTTCCAGGTTTTTATGTTTTAGACTATTTTGCAAAATGATGTTATTTTTCATTTGGGAAGTCCTTTTTCGAAACCAGTCATTGTAGCATGTTTATTATCATGTCTACAATCATTCCCCAAAGTTTTATATTTTTTGAAATTTATTTGATATTTTTAAACAGCATTTCAAAATCAGATAAACAGCTTTCAGAATCTGTCATATCGGTTTTCGGTCGACCGCACCGGTCGACCGAACCTGAGGTTAAATGTTTACTGGGCGACAGAGAGCTGTCGGTCGACTGGTCCGGTCGACCGATGAAAATTTCCGGTCGACCGACGAATTTTCCGGTCGACCGACGAGTGTTTTTTCTGCTTCCCTGTTTTGTCTTTTGCTCTGGTTTTTTGGCTGAGTTTGTCTGTGGGTATATATACCCCATTGCTGATGTCTTTTCAAGTTAGTTAAAAAGTTTTTAAACAAGTTTTAAACAAGGGTTTAAGTGTGTTTAAGGGTTTGGTTTAAAGCTGTTTCGGTTTTCACAAGTGGAGGAGATTATCTTCTTGTTTGGGCTTACATCTCCATCTCTCCATCTTGATTTAGAGAAGTTTTCCTAAACTCAACTCTAGCTTTTATTTATAATTATTTGTTGATTATCATTTTCTATTAAAGCTAGTTTTATATTGAGTTTAGATTTAATTTCACTCATTGTTACACACACCCACTTGAGCTTTTAGTATTTTCA
>BQKN01000165.1:0-13658 GCA_022839385.1 Asparagus kiusianus | reverse complement strand
CGTGATCATATTGCTTGTTTGAGTTTGTCTTTGGCGTATTTCTTTTTTCATTTATCTTATCGCCAATTGTGCATTGCTCATTCATTTCTATATCATCCACTATCTAGTTCATATTGTTTACCCTTGTGTTAGTTTATATATCCTTGCATATATCTTTTGCTATATAGCTCCTTGCTAGGATATATCATATTGTATATTGCTTATCCTAGCTCATATATATTATTACAGTTCATACTTGTTAGGATAACCTGTTAATTAGTTTTAATTGGCATTTAATCGGATTAGATTAGCATAAGACCCTAATCACCCCCCCTCTAGGGTCTAATAGAACTCGCATGTGCTTACAATAGATTAATGAAAGCCTACAATAAATTACACCATAATTTTTTTGATTTAAAAAGAAAGCATGTAAATTTAAAATCCTATCATGAAAAGCTAGAATCCAAAGTTGACATCATGACCAAGGAAAATGAAATTCTTAAAGAAAAGAATGATAAGTTAAAGTTGGACAATGATGTTTTAAATTCAAAAATTGCTAGCTTATCTCATGATAGAAATGATGTCATGATAGAAGTAGAAGCAACTAAAAATGAAGTTACATTATTTAAAAATAATCATGTTTGCTCTACTTCAAATGTCAATGTGATTGTGCCTAATGATGAGTTGAATCATGTGAAAAACCGTATATCTTCCTTAGATTCAACATTAACTAAATGCATTGATAATAATACGAAACTTATGGGCTTGTGTGCAAAGTCACGTACTATTGTAGGATCTGATCTAATACACACTAAAACACTAGTGGGTGAATAGTATTCTTTTAAAATTTATGCAAAGTAGATTATAAATTGTAAGAAAGATAGCAACAAGCATAAAAATTTGTAATCACAAACATAAGATTTTATACTGGTTCCACATCTCCGGTGTACATCCAGTCCCCAAGCAAATCCCACTTGAGAGTTTCATTATGATTTTGAAAACTATTACAAAATCAAAAGCAAACCTGACCAATTTGTAAGACCATGCAAATTGCACACAATCACTTCACCAAGAGAAAACAACTCTCACACCTGAGAGAACTTTTCTTGAATCAACAACACAATTCCTATAAGCCTTGAATGTGTAGTGATGTGCAGCAGTGGCTTTGGGAACAATTTTAATCTCTGGAAATTGCCTAAAATAAGTGGTATGTGGGATAAAGATCAAAGGCTATTTCAGAGAATACTTTTTCTCAACACTTAGGCAAAAATCTAAATTTTGAACTCTTGAGAATGCACAAATGTTAGAGCTTATGTATAGGATTCAATGGAGCAAATTTATGAACTTCTAACCTATTTATAGTCTTTGAAAAAGATAAGTTTTTAAAGCCAATTAACAGATCACAACGGCTATAAACAATCACAAATTTAAACTTAAAATGTCAGAAAAACTATCTATGTAGTTGACTATAACTCGTAGTAGTCGACTACACTGAGTTCAAACAGACTTTGTGAAGTCAGGATTTTTCTTAGTAGTCGACTACTTTAGTCATTAGTCGACTACACTATAATAACAGAAAGTATGGAATTCAGATTCAAAGATTAGTAGTCGACTTTACTGTATAGTAGTCGACTACACTATAATCAACAGAAAGTTTAGAATTCTAGAATGACTCTTAGTAGTCGACTATAATGTCTAGTAGTTGACTACTCTGTATTTTTACAGAATCTCAAAATTTGTCTAAATCTTTAGTAATTGACTATAATGTATAGTAGTCGACTTACACTGTTATTAGACGGAAACTTGAAATTATATCCAAGGCATGAGTAGTCGACTACTATTGTCAATAGTCGACTACACTGTCAAATGACAGAAACTTAATATTTTGATCAGTGTGCATGTAGTCGACTACAAATCTTATTGGTCGACTACTAAGGGGTAAAAATGATGCGAATGAAGTATTTTGGACTCATTCTTTAACTATAAACTCTAATAGTTAACATAGAGGATTTCTATTATTAACCAACACACTAAGTATGTGTTAGTGTGTTCTAAACACTATGTGTGTGTGTGTGTGTTGTGAATGATCAAGGCTTGTACAATAATTCTAAGTAAAGAAAATGTAAAATTTACATTGTATATGTTTAAGCACTCCATCTTCTTTACTTCATATTGCCTTGAGCTCATCTTGCACTTTTGTTCACATATCTTGAGCTTATTTGAAGTTGATATCTACATTGATATGTTAGTGCACAATAATACACATAGTGAATAAATTGTTATTATCAAAACTATATCTTGGGGAAATGATATCCAACAACTACAACTTCTAAACCCGTACACTATACACATATCTATAGCAAAATTTACAATTGTTCCATTTGCGGCCGAAAAGGCCATATTGCTAAATTTTGTTATGATGCATAAAAACCCATAATTAATAATCATATTGATCCTTGTGCATCCCATCAAGTTTCATCATCATCACACACACATATACATGCACACAAAATTTATCATAAGCATGCTCATGTGTATAAGTGTGATTATTGTTGTCGTTTTGGTCATTTGACCAAATTTTGTTTTGATTTATTAAAAAAGTTTAACATTTGCAAAATCATTTAAAAAGACCATCCTTATTTGCAAATGTCCATCGTGCATAAGTTAATGATCAACATAAACAAGTGCACACATTCTATTGCACCTATTGCAATAGAAAGTGTCATTTGCATAATTATTGCTATGACCGAAAACGTGCACTAAATGCGCCCAAATAGGGTTATAACCCAAGGGCATTGGGCTATATTGATAGGAGTCATGTTCCTAAACTCTCCGGCACTAAGAGTGTTTGGGTGCCAAAATATTTTTGATTTTAAAAATTAAGATTTTATTTGCATTTTTTATTTTTTTATTTTTAAAAGATGATTTATAGTTTATGAACAAATTTTGGATATTTTTAAAGAAAATAGTTTCATATATACATATATAAACTTTTTGAATATATTATAAATGGTGTTTTTTGAGTTTTTCCAATAAATGGTTTTTGGTATGGATGTGAGACCTTTGTAAACACTCATATGGTGATATATATTTATATATGTTCTCATTGATCATCGTGAGTGTAATTTGATATGTATTTTGCTCACATTGTGCCTCATATGTATAAGATTGCCTTAAAGCATATATCATCTTTAGTACCTTATTTGTTTTTTCATTTCCATCAATATATGCTATGTGGCTTTTTGATAGGGGTAGCTTTCCCAATATTTTTTTATACTCACCTATGCTTATTTGTAAGGGGAGGTTTCGCTCTATTCATTCTTATTGTTTTTCCCATTTTGATGTTCACAAAGGGGGAGAAACAAGTGGATTGTGAGTATTTTGTTTTCATGCATGAGGAATATAAATTGTATATTCATTTAGTTTCATGCATATTTTCTATACTCTTTGTGTAGATTGTTTGTCATCATTAAAAAGGGAGAGATTGTTAGGTCTCATGTTTATGAGCCTACTATCTAATCTAGTTTTGATAATTTATAAATAATTCCTAACAATGTTTGTCGAGTGTTTATATTTGCTTGTTAGGTATTCCACACAAAGATCCTCTGGTGGAGGTTGGTTAGATTTTACCTACACGATCATATTCATTGGAGGATGGAATGAATTTAGAATGGAGCATGATGCATTCAAGTCCAAGACACCTATTGCTTCATCCATACTACAAAGAGGAGGATTGTCCAAGATCAAGCATCATGAGATCATTTAGCTTGGGTATATTAGTTTAGGTGTTTAGACTTTGTGTGTTTATACTTAGAGCTAAAATAATACACACACATTGTTTTCATTGCCTTCAAGTTTAGTCACATAACTGTGAACTAAATGGATATAATTATATATACACTCATATTTGTTTCATGTTTGTATGCGCTTGAAATGATTTTAATAAAATCAAGCTTTAACAATTTTAAATCAATAAAATCATGTTTATCTGCACAATATGTGTTTACGGATTAAAAGATTCATTTATATCATTTTATATCTTTTATAAAGTCAATTAATCCATTTAAAAGAAGGTTGAAACATGTCTGAAAATATTTTGTCAAAATCATGTGTTGTTGAGTTTCGTATTTTGGGCCATTTTACAAAATGATAAGTTTTCATAAACAGGAAATGATATTTTAAAATTTTCTTTTCTAACATGTTTATATTCATGTTTATAAATATTTTTCCAAAATTTTATATTTTTTGGAATTTATTTACTATTTTTTAAAGGGGTTCAAAGTTTATTTGTACTGTTCATGATATACCATGTGCACGTTATCAGTCGACTGATAAAATCCTGGAGGCGACCGATGAAAGTGGCTGAAATAGCAAAAAGTTTCTAGTTAATCGACTGATGAACCATCAGTCGAACGATGTAGGTTATCAGTCGACTGATGAGTTTATCAGTCGATCGATGACGGATGAGCGGTCTATAATGGTCAGCTCATCAGTCGACTGATGAACAATATCAGTCGACTGATAGCACTATAATGGATAGTTTTTTAGCTTCCTGATTTTTTAGGTTTTTTGTCTTTTTGTTGGATTTTTCTGGTTTCTTGGGGCTTGTTCTTAGAACTTATATATACCCCTTTGCATTAACTTCCTGAACTATCCAAGAAAAGTTTTTAATCAAGTTTACAAGTTTGTTTAAGTGTTTTCGTGTGTGTGACGCCCCTGGGTTCATACAAGGCTGCAGTCCAAGGTAAAACCAGGAATGTCAAACCTGTCATGTACCACATCGTGCAATAATATGTTTCACCATCATAATTACTATCTCTCTAGTAGAGTCAATAACAGGTGTAGGTACAAAAGCAAGTAAAAGATAATACAAGAATCAACTGATGAAATAATAGAGATCAAATTAATATTTCATCATCTAATATAGTGAAATACAAGTAAATGTCTAAAATAAATAAACTTGAGTTCTTAACAAGTCTCAAATACAAAATGTCTGACAAGAGAAAATAAGGCACACAGCCTTTACAACTTCTAAAATAAAACTCTCAAATGTCTAAACAAAAGTCGACAATGGAGCTCAAAAGAAAATATAACTAAATAGATAGTTGAAGCTAAAGTGCATCGCCATCAACCTGCGACTCTCCGGGCTCCTGGCTCGTTAGATGCATCTTCTTTTCGGGAACCCAACTCTTAGAAACTCCAAAGTTAAGCGTGCTTGGCCTGGAGAAATTCTAGGATGGGTGACCCCCTGGGAAGTTTTCCAGGGAGCGCGTGAGTGAGGACAAAACGTGCTAAAAAGACATGTGGTGATTTGTGAGGCCAGTCCATCAGATCTAATAGCGTACCGACTCCGGGATTCCGGGACGGGGCGTTACATTGTGTTTTCAAGTGTTTATGTGAAGAGAGTTTCACAAGAGGAGATCAATCTTCATTCATTTTTTGAGCTTTAATTTCACATCTCCATCACTCTTGTTACAGAGAAGTTTTAGCTAAACTCAATTTCTACTATACATATTATTTGTTGATTATCTTTTATTAAGCTAGATTTTAAATTGAGTTTTCACTTCATTTTACTCATTGAATGCACACACAACCTTTGAGCTTTTAGTATTTCACATTAAGTATAATTTGGGTTGTGGTGAGTAGTTCCTTGAGTGTGAGCTTAATTGAGTTCTCATCTTGTTAGAGAACAAACACCTTTGTATTTGAGCTTTTCATTGTCGATATCACATTGTAATACACAATGGCACTTAGAGAAGTGGTTGGTAAGAGATTGGGTCAATTCCAAGAGGAGTGACATAGGTTTTATAAATCCTAGGGAGAAGTTATAATTTCGATCACTTGAGGAAGATGACACGAGCTAGGCCAACACTTAGAAAAGTGTATTATGTGATTACATCGTGTGAGTTGTAAAAGTTTCCGATGAACTTGGAAAATCAAGTATGTAGTTATTTTGGTGATTAGTGGAGATTCTCCTCGAGGGTGAGGAGCGGAAACTTAGGTCGAGGGTGACCGAATTCCGTGATCATTTGCTTGTGTTTGAGTTTGACATTAACGTTCCTTTTCTTGTGCTTATCTTATATTGCCTTTTGTCTTATAGTTTATTTCACCCATTGTTTACTTGTTTATCCTTGCATAAATCTCCTTGTATATCTCATTTTCTAGGATAATTGCTAATTAGTTTTAACTTGGCATTGATATCGGATTAGATTAGTAAATACCCTATTTACCCCCTCTAGGTACTTTCAGTCGCTACTATGGACAACGCTTCCCCTTCTGGGGAAGAGGGCATGGCCCCAACTATCGGAGAGGGAGCTGTTGCGGCCCTGTTACAGAGGTGGTTGGCTGAGTTCTGTGACCGAGCCATCCCATAGGCCTGGCAAAGAACCTGTTGGGACGTCTGGGGGTGTTGACGAGCAAACAGTGCCTCTAGACAAATCTAAGGCAGATGTGAAGATGCTCTGGCCCTTCTACCATGGGCTACATGAGCTTACTCGCCGGTCCTGAGAGAGGGCGAGGACCATGTTGGTAGGATATTCGTTGGCCCCCATCTCGCCTAGGGAAGAGGTTTCAGAAGGCGGCGGGTTTGTCCCGGAGGAGCCAATGGACGTGGAGTCCTTGGTCATGTAGTCCCTCACCACCCCTATCGACGATGTACTCCAGCTTACTCTCCTGAAGGACGAGAGGATCTTGAGGGAAATGCCAAGTGCAGGCGTGCATTTGGCCCTTAAGGCCTATTTGGTCTGAGGGGCTTTACTGGAGAAGGAGTTGTTTGAACGGATGGGGCATATGCATGAGGCAGCACAAAGGTGGCAGGTTGAGCTAGCCCAGGAAAAGTCGGCCAAGGAAGAGGCAGAGAGAAGGATTGCTGCTTTAGAGGCCAAACTGAGAGGCAGGGAGGACGTCTGGCGGCGAGAGCTGGATGAAAGGGAGAGGCTTTTGTCGGGCTACAGAACTCAGGTCTCTAGGAACCTGGGTTCTCTTGATGATCTTCAATGGGAGGTGGCCCAACTGAAGGAAGAGGTTGGTCATCTGCAACAAGGAAGTTTTGAGCGGGATGGTCGACTGAATGCTTTAGTCGGGGAGGCCGAGTACGAGAGGCACCTGAAGTTGACAGCCGAGGAGGATGCTCAATCGAGTCCTCTCTCAGTCGAGCAGCTAAGGTGGGTCCTCGAGCTGGGGCGACCGACTAATCCCCCATCTGCGACAGTTGTTGCGGACCTAGAAGGTCAGCTCGTTTACTTGGACTCGGCATAATATAGGAAGGAGATTGTCAACGATTAGAGTCATGACCCTCTAGGCAAAACTGAGGTAGCTTTGGCTTGCAAGGCCGGTGTTAACGATCTCTCTTCGCTGCTCCCCCTAGCTCTCTTCCCTCTCTGGATCACTATTATCCCCCTCGTGTCTCTTGTTGCCTTAATCTCTTAGAGGAGATTGAGGAAGGTGGAGGTGGAATGGATTTGGCTGGACGTCGGGGGGTGATGACGAGCTAGGGGATGATCCCGAAGAGAATTCTACAGCACCCTCAGTTGCTACCGTCGGAGCCCCTACAGACTCCGCTGCCGTTGAGAGCCTCCTAAGTCCTACTCTCGGACCTGGTCGAGAGGTCTAAGGACTTGTGTTTGTACTCTTTTTTAGCTGTTATTTTTTTCTTCTTCTTCTTTTTTTGACATGTCTATTTGTAAATAGACATTGGTATTGTAAAGAAAAGTTTTGTAATTCACTTTGCAGGAATAAAGATTGATTCTGCTCATTTTGGAGTCTACCCTCTTTTATTCCTTTTTTTTATTTTGCTAGATTTTAGCCTTTTTCTTAATTGAAGGAACAAGTGTTGATTGTCATGAGTCGGCCTTATTAAGTCGACCCAACTGAGGGAGGGTCGAGACGACTTGGCAGTCGAGACGTTCTAGTCTTGTTGATGGGAATTGACAAGTAAGATTGTCTAATTCTTTTGGTCAATGATGACCGAATATCTAAACTTCACGCCTTGGGTTTACCCAAGATAACACCAAGAGCTCTTCGGCTGAGTGACAACCCGAAGGTTAAGTGCCTATGACTTATGTAGACACCAGGGTCTTTAGCAAGGGGACAATCCTGAGGTTGAGTGCCCAGGTCTTATGTAGACGTCTGGGTCTTCGACATCCCCATGATGGCCGAGAGACGACTATGAGAGTCGACCATATGGTTAGTGTCTTGGGTTTATTCCTGAAAAGGTACCAATTGCTTTTAATTCAACCTTGAAATCAAATGTCTAGAACTTACAGAAGTTGACTAGGTCTTTCGCCTTGCGGAGGGCCGCCCTGAGGGCACTGTAGCAATGGGATAACCTGGAGGTTGAGTGCCTAGGTCTTATATAGATACCTAGGTCTTCAATATCCTCATAATGGTCAAGAGGCAATTGTGGGAGTCGATCAAAAGGTTAGTGCCTTGGGTTTATTCCTAAAAAGGCACCAAGAGCTTAGTATCCAACCGAAGTTGAATGCTTAGAACTTACTGAAGTTGACTAGGTCTTTAATAACCATGAGGCTATGCCTAGGACTTACTAAAGTTGACTAGGTCTTTCGCCCTGTGGTGGGCCGCCCTGATGGAAATTAAGTAATGGGACAACCCAGAGATTGAGTACCCAGGTCTTACATAGATGCCTAAGTCTTCGAGATAACCAAAGTGGTCGAGAGATGATAGTGGGAGTCGACCATCTGGTGAATGCATAGGTTTATTCCTGAAAAGGCACCAAAGGCTTAATACTCTTGCATAAATTAAGCACTGCATAAGTGCGAGACAGTAATTGAGTTAGTTTGAATAACAATTTTATTAAGATTAAACAAAATTTACAGGGTTATTGAAAATATCGCCTCAAATGCTCAACATTCCAGGGATATTGTAAGGCTCTTTCGTCTGGGGCCCTTAGTCAATAAGTGCTAGCTTACAACTCTTCCAAGACTATGTAGGGGCCTTCCCAGTTAGGAGTTAGCTTATCTCTCTGAGTGTCTTTATCAAAAGCAACTCTGTGGAGGACTAGATCGCCAACCTTGAATCTCCTTGGTCGGATTTTGCTGTTGTAGTAGCGGATGACTCGTTACTGATCGGTGAATTAGGTCGGGAGTGCTTGCTCTCAGATCTTGTCAAGGAGATCGAGGCCGACCCGAAGTTATTTTGAGTTCATATCCTCATCGAGGTGTTGTGGTTGAATGGTCGACATGCCTACTTCGATGGAAGTGACTACCTTGTTGCCATATGCTAGCATGAATGGCATCTCCCTAGTTAAGTTCTTACAGGTCATGTGGTACGGCTAGAAGAGACTAGGCAACTTCGGTTATGGAATTCTTTCTGAGAAAGATATCCCAAGAGCCGGAGTTGTACTCTTTGAAAAAGACAAACCATGATGGTTTTCTTTAGGAAGCTTTGAAGGTAATGAGAGATCTTCCATCCTATGGATCATTATCTTGGCTAATGATCCCAAAGTGGTTGCTAAGGCTATGAAGGAAGAGGACAATGTTGATTCTTCTAAGCCAAAACCAAACCCTTCTTAGCTTGAGTGACACAACTTCAGGCTCCATTTAGCTTAGGTGACATAACTTCGGGGTCGAGCTACAAGATTAGACTAATTAGGCCCTTGTTTAGAACCTGACATATCTTCTCAAAAAAGAGAAGAGGCCCTGCGGTGGGTGTCAAACTGTTGATGTACTAGTGATCACACAGTCAATTAGATCCAGGATATGATCGATTTTATAAAGTAGAGGAGATTGACGAGGGGATCGCCTTCTTCTCTGACTTTATATCTAGTTCTTGAATTGGAGAGCTGATAAATCTACACAAGTAGAATTTCGTGAGAGGGCGAGGATTGGTTCTCCCATTATACCTCTAACGATCAAGTTAGTTGATGAACTTGAGTGGGAATAGAACTTAGGGCTCTAAAAATCACTCCCCTTTTAGAAGGTGAATATTACATCTATATATATGGTGGGAGAAGGCAAGATTGGGCATTCTGGGCAAGTATAGAGAATGATGGCGAGGTATGGGATGGTGGCTATGTCAGCATCCTCTTTACAAATGTCGGCTGATGACTGGGGGAGAGATCACTTTAGCAATGGAGAGATCGTCTCAGCATCGAATGGAGACTGATATGGCAGCATGGCAGAGTCCAGGCGGTGTGACAAGTCATGGAGACTATTAGGGTTAGGGTCATGATTGGACCTGACCAGATTTGACTATGGTGCTGACACATGGCCAGAGGGAGAAGCCCAATGCAGATATTATCCTCCAGTTTGGCCCAGAAGTAACGCTGTGGAGTCATCCTTATAGGGTTTTGTATAAAAGGTCGAGTAGGCTGTAGGCGAGTCAACTTCGACAATAGGGTCGACTGATCCCACCTCTCGAGTCGCCATAAAGAGTAATGACCTGATAAGTCGGCCAAGGTGGGACCTCTACAAGGCTTGGGCCACCAAGCTAGTTGGGGCCTTATTCGTGGAAATACACCCACCTGTTGTTTGGCAAGGAATTGTATTTTGGCGAATTGGAATCCATACAAGTGGTTAATAGTTTTATATATTGTTCATAAAGTATTCTTGGATATATCACAAAGCTTGAGCTTATCTTAGGCTTAAATTTTCATCACTAATTTCTTTACATGTACAAAGTACATATGTGCTATAAAAAATTTCATGCAAAAGAGTGTATTTGTGAAACAATAATCAAAGATCCACACTCTCAAATCCTTGGAAAAATTGAGTATATTTGTTAAAAGATGGTCAAAGGCCCACACTCGAGGATATATTTATGCATACCTCAAAGAGTATTAATCCTATACTAAATATTTTCTATATTTAATGATGGTCTACATCGTCCGCCAAGTGCTATCGTTCTTCTTCTTAAAAATCATCAATAGTTGAGATGATAGGGCGAGATTTTGGTTCTTAGCTCTAAGGTTGAAATAATTCTAGTTGTGTTACAAAGCTTAAAACTATGTATGATATATCTGAATTTGTTTTATGAACTAGTATAATTCTTTTTATTATTTATTTCACAAACTTTTCTATGATATTTTATCATTTTGTATGTGATTTCTAATATGATTTTTATATGTGTTTCATATGTTTTGAAGTTATATTTGATTCTATTATGATATTTTTCTACAAATCTCTTTGTAAACCAGTGTGTATTTCTCTTTTCTACACCTTTGAATGATTTTTATCTAAATTTTTCGAGTATAGAGTACACCATTGGTGTGTTTTCATCTTTTGCTATATAAAAGGGGGAGAAATGATAGAAATTTGAAAATTTAAAATTTCATGAGCGAGTTTGTTCATCATAAAGAGTTTTTCAGAATGGTTTCATGTTTTATAATTTGTTTTGAAAGTTTTTTGAACACTCCAAGGGGTAATTCTTATAATACCTGTATATTTTTACACTTTTATTTATTACTGATGACTGTTTGAGATGATATATTCTAGGTATAAATAGCTATACAAAAGAGATGAGGTGAAATGATGCAAAAAACAACGTTCATTTTGATTTCAGCTGTCACACCGTCGACGGTCATGAGGACAACATTGATGGTCATGAAAAATATAATCAATGGATTACAATGCACAATCGGAGACAAAATAGAAACAGGATTTAGAACCACTAATGGACTATAGGAGACAATTAATAGTCAAGCTATATCATCGATAGACTGCAGTGCACATTTGACGAATTCCAGATACTTGATTTCACCTCATCGATGGATTATAGGGTACCATCGATAGTCAATAGGGGACCATCGATAGTCGTGTTTCACCATCAATGGTGGTGACATATTTTGGTAGATTTAATGTTTTAAACTCAACCGTTCGTTGATCCCTTTCATCTCCAATTTTTATTATAACTCCTATATCTTTTTTCTTTATTATCAAAGGTTATATAAGGTAGAAGGAGGTCATATTTTGGAGAGGTTTTATGCTTTGAGAAAATGATAGTTTTTGAGAAATTTTATTCTAGGGTTTGTGAAGAAAATTTGATTTGTGATTCGAACTCCCATAACCTCTTAAAACTCTTTCTCATCGTGCTCGGCATCTTCGGATTGTATCAGCAAGGAGAGTTGCCCTTGGATTCAACATCATCACCATTTCTTCATCAATCTTCGTTTTACTATTATACAGAATGATTTCCTTAGAAAATGAGTTGTAAGATCTTTTCAATTTGTGTTTAAACTGTTTTGGTAGTATGTGTTTCATCTTGTTTTTTACGATGTACTCAAGCCTATGATAATTGAGGGGTTTACGACATACTGAAACTGGTGACAATTGAGCGTTGGGACTAGCTAGGACTAGGTATTACTCATCTGTGAGGAGTTAGGTTAGACGACTAGTTTTAGATAGATTATATGATGCGGTCTTTGTAAGCCTATTGAATCAGAATGTGATTCAAGTGAACTCTAGTCATGGTGAAGAAGCTCCTTCTTGAGAATGAATAGTGGATGCAGGATTTCTATCCGAACTACTATAATATCTTGTTTGTTCTCTAGTTTATGATTGGTTAAGTTTTTCACTTTTATGTGGATATTACTTCTGCTGCAAAATGTGTTTTAGTGAAAATCCATAGGAAAACTATTCACCCCCTTCTTGTCCTCTTACTTCCAACACTAATTAGCGAAAGCTATCATTTTGACACATGGTAAACTGTTGGCATGTCACAGCAACAAGTAGTTTTCTAATTCTATAAAATTGATCTAATCAAAACAGGACCTCTTAAATAAATATGATTTAGATGGAGAATAGGAGGGGTTAGTTTAGTTGAGTATCATGGACCTACTTAATTACATAAATCCACTTACCACCTTTCCATTATATATTTTGATTTTCCTTGGTTTCTTCCAATTAGAGATCTTATTAGTGTTGGGATTGTGTCTTTGATTCTTTGTATAACTTTATGAGAGTTAGATACGGTTGGAGGTCTATCATAATAAGAAATAAGGTCAAATCATGATAAAAAGTTTGTAGTTCATTCTAATTAGAAAGTTAGGCTAGTAATAGGGTTTTGGTTTCTTTATATAAAATCACCTATTGTTAGAGTAAAAGCCTAATTAAGAGAGAAAGAGGGAGCCGCTAATCTCTTAATCTAGAGTTAGCAGATGGCATAGTCAAATTCAAGATAGTGTGCGAGAGGAGAGGGTTCCATTATTTTTATCCATGCAAAAAATAGCTAAATTGGGAAAGTGTTTCACAATCTTTATTCATTCAAAAGATTGTAAGAAGAGGTCATCTGTCGAACTCCAATCGTACTTCCTTGCCATCTCGATTTTCAATTTTACTTTATAGATATCACACTGTAATAGGCGTCTGAAGATACATATTTATCGTATATGACTCCTGTCTACAAGGCTGAAAATACAAAAAATATCATCATCATACAAATCATAAATTCAATTTTTATTTCTGGGGGTGTTGCCCACAGATCATCATGGAGGGGCTGCCGCCCCCATGTCTTCAGCACGCTCGAGGTGGCATTTTGTAGGTGTCCAGTTTTGGCTCATGGTGACGTGTAAATCATATATCAATTAGCTCCACAAAACTTACACTAACCGGGTCAATTTGCAATATAAATGAAACATTTTGAAGTTTGGTAGTTCTATGGGAAGTAGTCACAACTCATCAAGAAATAGTAAGCTAATAGAGGATGTCAAGTAACTCTAAAAACAA
>BQKN01000164.1:122539-135860 GCA_022839385.1 Asparagus kiusianus | reverse complement strand
AATGTGATAAACAAGAGTTCATTAATATGTTTGTTATATCTGAAAATCTAAGATCAATATCTATATCGCAGAATTAACCTCAAATCTATTAATTTAAGGATTAAAACCGTTGCAACAATATGACCAATATGTACTTGGATACATTAAATATGGATCTAAATGTTTCACTATATAACCATACTCGTGATCATATCTTATCATTTATAGATTTTGATAACCATATATGTATTATATGTATCCTAACAGATAGATATTTTTGTACACCCCTACCTCCTATATCATATCATAAAGAAAAATTATAGGGGCACACCCCCAACCACATCCCATAACACACCTCCTCTCTGCTACAGTGCACCGGGCCCCACATGAGATTTTAAAATTTTAAAATCCCTTGTGAGGCCCGGTGTACTGTAGCATATGAGAGAGGGGGTATGGTTTGGGATGTGATTAGGGTGTGCCCCTAATGCCACCCTATCATAAATTCATGAGAGCTGAATATGCAAACCCCTTTCCTCACATTCCAATTGAGACCAAGTAGCATGATGAACAAATTGACATGAAACATATAGTTGAAGGTACAACAGCAAGAGAATAGACACATTCTCTTTTCTCCAATCCATCATCGTTGGTTTATCATAAATCACATCGCTTCACAAATTCACAAATTCACAAATTTAACAAACATCCATCAGGCAATCAAGTAACATCAAAACTCAGAAACTCGAAGCCATCCGTGTTTAGCTCCAATCAAGTTAGCTCGTATCGACTACCAATCTTCCTCTGCTTCTCCGACGCCTTCTCCTCCTCCGTTCCGTTCTTAAACCTCTGCCTTCGCCAACCGATCTATACTCATCGTCTCCACCAGAGGTATACACAATAGAAATAGAAGGATCAACATCCTCAGTAACTCTCTCAGCAACAATGCCATCCCCATGAGGATCCTGTTCAAGCCTCATCAGTCGAGCACCCTCCCGTAGAAAGAAATAAAGGATGCTCCGACTTATACCACGACCAACATTGCCACCCATAATCTCACTGTCCTCATCTGAGTCCTCTAGATCGCTATTCGCCATTTCTATCACGTAATCACCAAAGACTACTGATCGTGGCATTGATGACCTAATCGTGCTTATAACATCGTCCCGCTCCCTCTCGTGCTCGAGCCGCCTCCATTTCTGCTCCATTGTGGGGTCCACCTCCCAGGGCTTTGCACAAGGGTGCACGGACCTGACATGTTTCTGGATCTCTTTATAAGTGCCCGTGAAGGAGCAATTGTCCTGCATGCAACTCCGCTTCTTGGCATTGAGATACTCTCTCGCAGGTTCAACCACAGTCCATCCTTTGACTTGACCACGGCATAGAGGGCATGAAGCAAGCTCAATCACCTCGGACTTTTCAGTGCTAGGGTTAAGGTTAGGGTGTTCTGGCATCTCGGGAGCTCCCTTGTGGATTTTGGTGTAGGCCTTCTTGAATTGGTCAAGGCAGTTAGAGTAGTGGTAGCTGGTCCCACACATGTAAGGCCGGCAACCCTTGTCGTGAGAGGAGCAGAGAAGAAGCACAGCGTTGTGTGGGAATTCCATGCACACAGAGCACGTGGCATCCTCCCAATCCCTCTTCTCTAATGCCAAGGATGATGATATCCTCTTCGGGCTGGCTTCATTTGTGATTTCCCAGCGGTGTGGACGAAGGGGATATGGAGTTGACCTGATGCAACGAGATAGAGATCTGCTGCGGCGACTCCTGACAGTTCTTTCCATTTTGTAGCGAAAACTAAAACAATCAAAAAGGAAAATTAGCCAGATATTTAACATAGGTTTCAATATACACATGTTATCAGTAAGTAAATACGAGGTAAATCAACTACCATTTTGCACCAAAATACCACAAACTGCTTTTATTGGAGAAAACTACCATGAATTTTTAGGGGCTTTGCACAAAAACCATTATAAACTTTTTTATTAGAGAAAACTACTATGAACTTTCAAATAATAAGCTATTAAAAATTGTTGCTAACAGTGTTGAAAATTGGATTAGAAACTCTAAAACTATTCATGAAAACAGAAAGTGATTGCTTTGCACTTCCTGGTGACCTCCTTCTATTTCGTAGAGGTGACCCTTATGTTGTGAAGTGATTACCTGATTGCTTTACACATTTTAGTAATGTATCTGGACTTCATGCAAATCCATCTAAATGCTATGTTTCTTATGGTAGAGTGGAGAATAAAGCACCAAATCAAAAGCATTCTTGGTTAGGAGGGTCTCTACCTATAAGATATCTTGGAACACCTATGATCAGTAAAAGGTTATCAAAAGTTGATTGTGCAGTGTTGGTTTCAAAATTACTCATAACATTCAAGGATGGCAGGCTAGATCTCTTTCATATGCAGAGAGGTTGCAATTAGTGAAGAGTATCCTAATGGGGATTCATCTTTTCTGGTCAAGTACTTATATACTCCCAAAAGGAGTGCTTGTGAAGGTGGATTCTCTGTGCAGGAGGTTTTTATGGGGGGGTAGATTTGATTCTAACAAAGTGCCTGTAGTTGCATGGGAGATAATGTGCAGGAGTAAATAAACATGGTGGTCTTGGCATTTTCTCGTCAATTTGTTGCAGTTTGGCTGCTGCTTTAGGCTTTCTGGACTGCTTTTTATTATGAAAGACTCTTTACGGATCAAGTGGATTCATGGTGTTTATCTTAAAAGGTCTACTATTTGGGATATGCATATAAAACCTCAAGACTCTTGGATGTGGAAACAATTCTTGAAGACGGAATAAAGCTATAAAGTTATGGGGATCTATTGTGATGCACAAAGCAAAATCGCTAGCTGGATTTCTAGTGGTAAGTTTCACTTGTCAGATGCATATTTTGACCTTATTCAGAGTTCCAATAGAGTTGAATGGCACAACCTTCTTTGGATCAATTTTTCTCTCCCTAAACATAGCTATATATTATGGTCAACACCATTCATCAGAACAGCTTCCATTGATTCTCTGCACCTATCCCTTTTTCTTCTAGTTTTTAAATTAAAACTCTTGTTTTTCTAAACATAAAGATATGGCTCAGAATTGCCCATTTTTAGTTCCAGGGTTTCTCTGCATTTGGAAGTTACCATAGATAAGCGAATTTTCTTTTTTTGTAAATATCCAGTCAAAAGAATATAATTTTATGACTACCCAAGTTCACATTCAAAATAAAAATTTAAGTAATAGGCCTGAGTATAGAACTTCACAAATCTTTAAATACATATGCAAACTCTAGAAAATAGCTTGATCTCTTGATGTTGCCATTTCATCAAACTATTTCAGAAACTAAAATGATGTCAGGTCCAAACATAATAAGCTTCAAAAGGCCAGTGCATATAACCAGTAAAGATCTTGAAATAAAGCAACACATCACAAGCAAGGTACTGAAAAACAGCAACTCAGAGGTCAACCCTTCAAATGGGCTATTATGCAGCTATAAAAGACCAAACAAATTTATGAAAGGTTGAAAGGTGTCAACTGAGATTAACCTTCTAACTAGGTGTCAAATTTTTGGTGATAGTATGATGTAGAACACACGGCAGTCACGTTTATGTCAAAGTGGGACAGTCGCAAGCACAAATGCAGACCCGGTAGAAGAAAATAACTTATTTCGAAGAAACGGCCGTAACTTTCAAACTGTACGTTGGAATGGACGAATTATATATGAAAATCGACTATCTCGACGAGACGGAGCCATCCAAACCCTTACCCCTAAGGGTTCGATTTGTTTCCTCCGTTTCGTCAAATTCCTTACGGTTTGAGAGATATCTGCTTTTTTGTCCGTTTTTTACTATTTTTAGTAATGCTTTAAGAGTCCGTTTTGATTAGAAAATAAAGCTGATTTGATCTTAGATTTGACCGGTGGACTTTCCTAGCCGTAATGAGTCGTTTTAGGAGTTTTAATGATTTAGTAATTCTTTGACTATTTTTGGTAAGTTAGAGTCCTTGTATGAGTTTGAGTCCTTATAAAAGTCTTATTTCTTTTCTATTTAAGTAGGGTCTTGTAAACACTAGACGCATAACTTTTGATTAATAAAATTTTGTTTTTTTTTTAATATTTACTTCGTGGATTCGAAGATTGTCCTTGGTAGATTCCGAGACTACTACTTCCACGTGCGTCAATTAGTAATAGAGTTTTGTTCCTCCGATCCGATGGCAGGTGATGAAGCCCTTATTTCTCGAACTGAGTTCGACGTGCTAAAGGCCAATGTTAATCAGATGAAAACTGTCATGAAGCGACTTGTAGCGGCAGTTGAGCGTCTGAACACGACAGGAGTTCAAAATCGCGTGATGGTCGCCAACGACGTGATTCGACTCTACCGACTCCATATGATGAATCCGACAGCGAGGAAGATAACTATGCAGCCCCACGCCACGGTGTTTATCGCAGAGACCGTCGACGAAGGGAAAATTATGACGCTGGAGGTTTTAAGATGAAGATAGATCTGTCATCTTTCAACAGGCAACTTCATATCGAAGAATTCCTCGACTGGATTGCCAAAGTAGAGAGATTCTTTGAGTATATGGAGATCCCAGAAGACCGTAAGGTAAAATTGGTGGCCTACCGACTCAAAGGTGGAGCTTCAGCTTGGTAGAAATTTGTTTGCCTGAATCGATCTCGTCAAGGAAAGCTGAAGGTCGAAAGGTGGGAAAATATGAAGAAACTACTGAGGGCCCGTTTCTTGCCAAGTGATTACGAACAAGTTTTATTTGGATAATACCAAAATTATAAGCAAGGTGGAAGAACTATGGATGAGTACACACAGGAGTTCTATAGGCTATCATCCCGCAACAACTTAAACGAGAACGAAGCCCAACAGATGTCCCGATATACAGGAGGATTGAGGATGGCAATTTAGGATCGTGTATCTTTATAGCAGACCTATACCTTAGCAGACACGGTTAGCCTAACCGAGAAGGTGGAGCGACAACATGGACGAAATAGTAAAGGATCATGGGCAGCTTCCGACGAGTCACGCACAAGCTTTAATCGTGGTGGGAATAAACAGTCTCAAACTGTTTCTGATCAAGATACTACAACGGAGAAGGCAAAGGGTCCAGCAACAACATCAAAGAAGACTACACCACCGAACATATATGCCAAGCCTGAGCCGATCAAGTGCTATAGATGCAGACAGTCTGGTCATCGATCCAATCAGTACCCTAAAAGAGGTGTTGTGAATATGACGGATCACGAAGACAAGAACGTAGACCAAGACGATGCTGAAGACTATGATGGTGGATTGGATCCTGATGATGATGGGGAACAACTCTCATGTGTTGTGCGGCGACTATTATTGGCCCCAAAGACAGAAAAACCACCACAGAGGCACAACATCTTCCGCACAATATGCACAGTGAAACAGAAGATCTGCGATGTCATCATTAATAGTGGGAGCAGTGAGAATATTATCTCTCAGCGCATGTTGGAGAAATTAGGTTTGAAGACGGAGAAACATCCCGCTCCTTACAAGATCGTATGGATTCATAAGGGTAATGACGTGCAGGTTGATGAGGTGTGTCGGGTATCTTTTTCGATTGGCCGAACTTATATCGATGAGGCATTGTGTGAAGTAGTTGAGATGGACGCATGTCATATATTGTTAGATAGGTCATCGCAGTTTGATGTTGATATCACGCATAGGGGGAAAGATAATGTTTATATCATAGGGGGAAAGATAATGTTTATATCTTTAAGGATGGTCGACGAATTGTGCTCAAGGCTCTAACCGAGAATAGGCCTGTTAAAACCAATGTTGCTAAAAAGAAGACATTTTTGATCGTTGACAATGAAGACTTTATAAAAGATGTGAAGCAGTCTGATGAGGTTTATGTTTTTGTTGTCTCGGGAAAAGAGGATTCTACCACCGCCGAAATTCCACCTAAAGTACAAACCCTCTTGCAGCAATTCGATGCAGTGATGCCCGATGATCTTCCGTCTGAATTACCACTGCTTCGAGATGTTCAGCATCAGATCGACCTCATTTCGGGATCTCAACTACCAAATTTGCCACACTATCGAATGAGCCCGAAGGAGAAATTTTGTAGAAGCAGGTGGACGATCTCGTCCTGAAAGACCTTATACGACCTAGCATGAATCTGTGTGTTGTGCCAGCACTATTAGTCCCGAAGAAGAATGGAGAGTGGCGCATGTGTGTGGATAGTAGGGCTATTAACAATATCACCGTGAAGTATCGATTTCCTATCCCACGACTGGAAGACATGTTAGATATGTTGTCTGGATCAAAAGTGTTCTACAAGATAGATCTCAAGAGAGGTTATCATCAGATTTGGATTAGAGAAGGAGATGAGTGAAAGACTGCTTTCAAGACAAGAATGCCTATATGAATGGTTAGTCATGTCTTTTGGCCTTTCTAATGCTCCTAACACTTTCATGTGTTTGATGAATCAGGTATTAAAATCCTTTATCGGCAAGTTCGTTGTAGTTTACTTTGATGATATCATGATTTATAGCCAGAGTGGGACTGCGTATCTGGACCAGTTGAGGGAGGTACTGACAGTTTTACAAGAGAACAAGTTGTACATCAATCTGAAGAAGTGTAACTTCATGACCAGTAGCCTTGTATTCTTAGGCTTTGTCGTTAGTGCAGAAAGCATCCATGTTGATGAAGAAAAGGTGCGTGCTATTCGAGAGTGGCCTACACCGAAGACTGTCAGTAAGGTTCGTAGTTTTCATGGCCTAACAACGTTCTATAGGAGATTTGTCAGAAATTTTAACAGTATTGTAGCTCCTATCACTGAATGCATGAAGAAAGACGAGTTTAATTGGGGAGTAGAAGCAGATTGTAGCTTTGCATTAATCAAGGAGAAATTGTCCACTGCACCAGTACTTGCACTTTCAGACTTTCAAAATGTGTTTGAAGTTGATTGTGATGCATCCATCATAGGAATTGATGGTGTTTTATCTTAAGAATGACGTCCAGTTGCTTTCTACTGTGAGAAACTCAGCGATGCTCGGCAGAAGCGGACCACATATGAGCTAGAGTTATGTGTCATATTTTAGTTTTTGAAGCATTGGGAGTACTATTTGATCTCGCGAGAGTTTTTGCTTCATACTGATCATCAGGCCCTGAAGTCCCTTAATAGTCAAACTACCATCAACCGTATGCATGCTCGTTGGATCGTGTATCTGTAGCGTTTCATCTTTGTTTTGAAACACAAATCAGGGCAGCAGAATAAGGTAGCAGGTGCACTCAGTCGGAGAGCTACTTTGTTGGTGACTTTACAAGCAGAAGTGATTGGATTTGAGTACCTAAAAGCGCTATATGCAGAGGATGAAGACTTTAAGGAGATTTGGGACGACTGCCAACAGAATAAATCAGTCAAAGGCTTTCATATTCAGGATGGTTATTTATTTCATAGTGATCAAATTGTGCATACCCCAGAGTTCGCTAAGAGAGCAGATAATTAGACCTTCATGCTGGCGGGTTAAGAGGACACTTAGAGCGAGACAAAACGATTGCTTCTATTGAAGAGCGATATTACTGGCCTCAGCTGAAGAAAGGTGCGAAAAAATATGTGCGGCGTTGTCCAGTTTGTCAAGTTGCTAAGGGACAGTCTCAGAGTACAGGATTGTATACACCTTTACCTGTTCTTGATGCGCCATGGCATAATATCTCTATGGACTTTGTGTTAGGACTGCTTAGAACCCAACGATGTATGGATTCTATTTATGTTGTGGTTGACAGGTTTTCGAAGATGGCGCACTTCATTCCATGTAAGAAGACTGCAGATGCTAGCCACATTGCCAATCTTTTTTTTCGGGAGATAGTTCGTCTTCATGGAATGCCAAAATTCATCACATCCGATCATGATTCTAAGTTCTTATCCCACTTTTGGAGGACTTTGTGACAGCGATTCAATACTTCTCTTAAGTTTAGTACTGCTTATCACCCTCAAACGGATGGCCAAACTGAAGTAGTAAATCGCACTCTCGATAACCTTCTTAGATCCATCCCTGACGATCGTCTGAAGCAGTGGGATCTTGCTCTGGCACATGTTGAATTTGTTTATAACTGTATGGAGAATCGAACTACAGGCAAGGCTCCTTTTATGATTGTGTATGGAAGGTTTTTGACCTTGCTCCACTGTCTAAGCTTCCCGGATAATGTTCCTGCAAATCATATGGTTGAAAAGATACGGGCTATCCAACAGGAAGTCAATGAGAAGATAGAGCAGTCTAATGCTAAATATAAGGATGATGTTGATCGACACAGGAGGAAGGTGTTTGAAGAGGGAGACATGGTGATGGTGTTTCTGTAAAAAGAACGTATTTTCGTGGGCACCTACAACAAGCTGAAGAATAAGAAGTATAGTCCATACAAGATACTGAAGAAGATTAGCGATAATGCTTATGTGGTTGACCTTCCTATAGATTTGGGTATCTCTCCTAGTTTTAATATTGCAAATTTGTTTAGTATTACCCGTCAGAAAAAACAGCTATTTATGTAAGTGTAAGCTCGGGGTCGAGTTCTTTTCAAGCAGGGGGGACTGATGTAGAAGACACGACAGACACGTTTATGTCAAAGTGGGACAGTCGCAAGCCCAAATACGGGCCCGGTCGAAGAAAATAATTTTTTTTGAAGAAACAGCCGTAACTTTCAAATCATACGTCGGAATTGGACAAATTATATATGAAAATCAACTATCTCGACGAGACGGAGCCATCCAAACCTACCCCTAAGGGTTCGGTTTGCTTCCTCCGTTTCGCCAAATTCCTTACTATTTGAGATATATCTGTATTTTTGTCCGTTTTTTACTCTGTTTAGTAATACTTTAGGAGTCTGTTTTGATTAGGAAACAAAGCCGATTTGATCTCAGATTTGACCGGTGGACTTTCCTAGTCGTAAGGAGTCTTTTTAGGAGTTTTAATGTTTTAGTAATTCCTTTACTATTTTTGTTAAGTTAAAGAGTCCTTGTAGGAGTTTGAGTCCTTGTAAAAGTCTTGTTTTTTTTCTATTTAAGTAGGGTCTTATAAGCCCTAGAGGCATAACTTTTGATTAATAAAATTTTGTTTTTCTTTAATATTTACTTTGCTGATTCGAAAATCATCCTTGATGGATTCCGAGGCTACTACTTCTGCGTTGCGTCATGGTAACCACCAAGAACCTACTAGATAACCAGCAATACATCTCGAAAAATAAAAAAATTAATTATTATTTAGAAATTTAAGCACATGCAAGAAGAAGGCATCTGACCAGTGGCGGATCTAGAAAATTTTTTGAGAGGCAGACAACAAGCATCTACTTATCTAAAAATAAAAAATAATATTATTAAATAATGGTACATGATGATAATGCTCTCGGCAGTCAATAAAAAATAATATCAAACTATTATTCCAATTAATCAATCTGTTAGTTACCAATTCTCATAATTTTTACTTTCACAATGTCCAATTTTTATATAACTCAAATTCTCAAAATAAATAATAATCCATTAGATATAAATTCCTTTTTCACTTTAATATATTTCAATGTTTAGTAAAATTGAAGAAACTATATGACAACAAAACTAATTTATTGCATATTCTTAATAATATTTAAAAATTTTGAATTGTATCCTTCAATAGATAAAGCATGTAAATATGTGAGTTAGTAATTAAACAAAACCATATTAACCCTTGCAAAACACAATTTAAAAGAAAATTTTAACTCACTTTTGATATAGTTGAGACGTTGAGAAGGGGGGAGAGGACCTGGCGACGGCGGGTGTAGACGGTGGCCCAGGAGGCGGCGGGTGGGAGGCTTGGGTGGAACTAGATTTTTAGGGTTTTGGGGAATTTGGAATTGGGGAGCTGAAGACAAGGGGGGAGTGGGGGAGAGATAATCAGGTTTGAGTTTTAGTTAGTTTTGGGTTTTGGATTTTGGGTTTTGGTTTTTAACTATTGGGTTGTAATTTTTTACATTGGGCTTTTATTCTTTGGGCCTATTTGTTGCTTAGGTGGAATTCAAATGGGCTTCAACAAATCACAACACTGTGTTTTAATTTTGGAATAATGGGTTAAATGTAAATTTGAAAATTTTCAAGGCAAGCGTAGATCCGCCCTTACATCCAACAAAGTTCCCTATCATTGTAAGATAGGAACAAAAGATGATATAATGTAGAAGATGATATAATGAGTGAGAGGATGTTACATCTCACCAAAATAGAAACAACGAGAAAATTTTATGAGGAAGTAATGGTTTAAAAGTAGACAGACGAACCACACCTAATGTGTTCTGGTTTTTGGAGATCAGGGCCTAGTGATAGTGAAATATATTTGCCCAGGCATCAATTTAACTCTCTTCAGTCCCTATAATGAAGACCTTGTGCTTTCTGTTGTCCTTTTAGCTATCCAAAATATTTGGAAAGTGCTACCCATTTGGCAGCAGAAAAAAATAAGAAATACTTTACCTACTCACACTTGACCAACTTATGATCTTGTGGTACACTTGAGGATAGGATAAGGAGTGCAGATGTAGGGGGTTAGAGGTTGCGCCTACTATCGATAAAATGAGATAGGATTGATTAATATAGTTTGGTCACATATAGCTGAAACCATTAAATGCACCAGTTAAGAAAAGTGATAAGGCTATGGTTTAATGAGCCCAAAAAGACTGTACATGGATCTAAAAGTACTTGGATGTAAGCAATTAAGAAGGATACGAAAATAAGTTAACGAAAGAGATGGCACAAAATAGAACTAAATGCAAGAATAAGATTCATGCAGCTGATGCAAAAATTCGCGGCTTGTGGTTGTTATGCTTGACCAACTTGTGTGACTATTCAAGAGAAACAAGCTATGTCACCCGGGTACTTCTCTCATGAAGTTGTACCTGTACACAACACATACCTATACTGAAACTTTATGGACACTCCTCGGATATATGGACATTTACTCAAATATGTACTCAATTATATGATATATATTTTAATTTAAAACACTTGTCATGCAATTATTGGATGTATATTTTACACTTCATGTCCATTTATTGAAACTCGTTAGACATGGGTCAAGCTTGTTTCAGCTCATAGCCAACTTCAAAGCTATGATTTAAAAGGGTTGAATGAGTGTCTAATTAGAAAATGAGCAGAATCCAATTTATAATAACCAACATAATAAAAGAAAATTAAATGTGTGATAGGAATTTTAATTCTAACAACAAATGAATTGGAAAGATAATAGTAATTTCATATAAATTATTAATTTTAATATATGTAGTTGTGTCCTCGTACCCTACATTTTACAAATTTGTCATGTCTCATATCCACACTCGCATCCAAACTGGTTCCCCTGGTCGCTTCCATGCAACTTCGGAAACAAGTAAGGTTAAGAGGAAATAGATGAAGTACTTTTCAAGACAAATCAAACTCGTTTTTTATATTGTTGTTCGCTTTGGAGATTGGTATAACATTGTGTGATATATGCATCCATGCATGATCAACTACATGCAACTGGGACTACAAGTGCTAGTTATCTCCCAAAAAAGTTGCATGACTTTTTGAGGGATAAATTGCAAGGAACTAGAACTAAGGATATAGTTAAATTTTAAAAAGAATTTGGTAGCTGACAATTTCACCAGACAAGATAGTCATTAGCCAAGATAGCCCTTAAAGAAGCATAATGGGGAATTTTTCTTTTATGGAACCCAAAACGACTAGTGATACAAACAAGACTCTTTTGTTATTTGTGATGCAAAATGCTTGCAACATTTATGTGCGGTCACGCTCACTAGGATGACCTATGCAATAAAAGAGCTCTATGAGGATTGATCTTATACATCTAGGTGCCTATTTGGTTTGCCAATCTTACATAAACAAATAGATTTACAAAAGAACAATTTATCTTTATAAACATTTTCTGCTTCTTTTCAGCAGAGTTGCTAGGCCACTACAGAATACTAAGGAGTCAAAAAAACATGGAGTTAAGTCAAAAATGACCGAATAGTTTTTCATAAGACCTGAATTGAGTTTCAAGGAAACTATTTTACAAATACAAATGAAAGGTCAAAACATTACCATGAAGGATCTAAGAGCCCAAAAAAAAACATATGCGATAAAAGTCACTCACCCACAAACCATAAACAGGTACCAATAGTGTTGGTTTAGTTCTAAGATGCAGAGATGTATAAAACAATCTGAATAGTAATCGTGCCAAATACATTCATTTTTGTAGCCATTAACTTCCCTACCAAATTATCAATATATTAATACCTTTATGGTCGTGTGAGTCCGTAAAGTAAGACACATAGTCGTGTGAGTCCGTAAAGTAAGACACATAGTCATGTGTTGGACGGTTGATAAGGCTATTGTACTAATTCCATCACTACGGCTAGTCTTTTGGAGTACATAAACCCAGTGTTGTAAAAAACGCCTTGGGTGGCCGCTTAGGCAGAGGCGATGCCCAGGACGTCTCAAAAGCCCTTGAGCGGTGAGGTTTAGGCGCTGAGAGCGCCTACGCGGCCGCCCAGCGTTAAGCGGGTTGTTTAAACGGCCCACCCAAAAATATCAAAAAAAAGAAAGAAAACGGGCACGAAATAAACAAACCCGAACCGAACCCAAACCCAAACCTAAACTCAAAAACTCAAACAACACACTAACCACTAACCCTAATTCGCGTTCTCGCACCTGACGCCGCCACATTTCCTCGTCGAAGCCCCGTCGAATATCCGAAGTGCTCGTCGAAGCACCATCAAGAATTTCGGTCCTCGTCGAAGCATCTCGGAGCCTATCGTGGCCATGTCGGCTGCCAAAGCCCCGTTGAAGCCCTCATCGACTGTCGAAGCCCCGTTGAAGCCCTCGTCGACTCCCGAAACCTGTCGAAGCCTCCAGCCTCCTCTTCGATCTCGTCTCGTCATCGATCTCGTCGAAAGGTCGATCTCCAAGCTCGTCTTCAATCTCGGCCTCCTACCTCGTCTTCGACCTCCCACGAGTCCCACCAACAGCTAAAAGCTTCCCTGATCTTTGACCATTTATATTTTCTATAACAAGGTATAACAGTAAACTCATTCACTGAATTTTAAGTTAATTAAGTAACAACAGTAAACTTAAGTTTAAGTAAACATAAGTTGAAGTGATTTTTTTAGTATAGTTCTCAATTTCAAGCAGCTATTGTTAATATTAAGTTTAAGTCAAGTTAATATTTAGTTTTTGTTAACAGTAAACTAAATTTAAGCTTAAGTAAACGGTAAACTTAAGTTAACAGTAAACTTAAGTTTAAGTTTAATTAAACAGTAAACTTAAGTTTGAGTTGAGAATGAGTTTTTCACTATTGAGATGAACTTATAATTTGAGTTGAGA
>BQKN01000164.1:111034-122139 GCA_022839385.1 Asparagus kiusianus | reverse complement strand
AATCCGCTTAGGCGCCCGCCTAGGCGTCTAAGCGCTGGGTGCCAAATCCGACGCCTAAAAGCGCCCAGCGTTTAATGTAACATTGCATAAACCATAAACCCACTCTAGCAGTCACGGCCTACACAATGTGGAATAGATATGAAACAAATTAAGCATGCTTTAATTCCATTGAAGCATAAATATCCAATGATTCTCTTTCACTAACTAATGGACAACTTCACTACTTTGATTTTCCAATCCCCTAGAAGACGTTTTTAGATATTGCATATCAAACCTAACTTTATGCTTTTTATTTAAGTAGCCAATCATAAATTTCCCACAGTAATGATTCCCCCTCAGATCCTAGTGATCCCAGACGTTTTTAGATATTGCATATCAAACCTAACATTATGCTTCTTATTTAAGTAGCCAATCATAAATTTCCCACGGTAATGATTCCCCCTCAGATCCTAGTGATCCCAGTTTATTCCTATATGACATATTCCTCTGCAGGTTACCTTATAAACAACTTTGATTTCCTCCCTTTCAAATTCTTTAGCTCTTAATCTTCATAAATTTCAAACATCTAAGGTCGATTTTAGACGATGGTTCTAAATACAAGCTCTACCCATATGACTTGCAATTTTGATTATCGAATATAAATTCCTTTTAAGGATGAATTCCCTTGAATCATACATAATATGCAGGCACATGCAAATGAATGCACACAGGCATGCAAAGAAATGTGCATGTAATCATGATCCAAAACACAAAATTTTGGCAAAGATATTTCCTGATATTATTTTAGAATTTAGATTGCTCAGAATGTGAAAAGTTCAACCAAAATAATTGTCACTTCCCCTAAATCTAAAAGTTAAAAGAGGTTGCGAATGGTAAAGTCCGCACAAACCTAAAGTTAGCATCTGCTTTAACATATCGAACTTTCGAAGTGGTACATTTTCATAACACTCTGCCCAGACAATTAGGTTTGTCATATAGGTGATTTCCAAGCCTAAATTATCTATGTTAGATTGGTCAACCAGATGAAAGTTGCCAAAGGTTAAGATAATTTAGTGCAATATGTCCTTTTATCAACAAATTTTTTTTTATCTGATCTGAAAACTCATGCTTTCTTCATTTGATGTGAGTTGCTGCTGTAATCGCTATTTTCTTTCTTATTTATCCTATGTGCCTCCTCTTTCTACTCTCTCCCTGCGATCTAATCTTATCTCCTCTTTTATTCTAGGACGCCACAAGGTACAAGTCAAAAAGGAGAAACTGAAAAAAAAATTCAAGCCAAATTTTCAGGCTTCCTATTCCTCTACAATTACTGTCTTTTCCACAATAAAAATTTGGTTTCAACATCATGAAATACATCAACTATAGTTGTACCAAGAACAACCAATTATCTTTCTGGAAATGATTTAATTATATGTAAACATCATTGATATTCTTTAACAGAATCTGCATTTCCATGTTTTATCATGATTTGCTAATCTAAGATATGCACATCCACATATGTTTACATAATGGATTAATCAAGCATGTCCTATCATTTTCTTATTGGCTAAATATATCAAGCTCATGTATTTCCTGAAAAGTGAAAACATAATCAAACATGATCCCAAAATTATATTTCGAATAATATGATGTCTCAAATGTAAATTAGTAAATAGATATTTTACTTTTTGAAACATTCCAGTTAAGATTGTAACTGAGTTTAGCATTTCCCTGGTTAGAAAGTTGATCATCATATTTTCCCTCAAAGGGACTAAATTTTTATGAACATGAATTTTTAATGTATATCCTATTGCCTCAAACGCACACTTCTTGGATGAAGACTTGCAATAAATTTGAGGACGAATCCAAGCCCAGGACAAGAATTAATCAATTTTTTGGCGGTCTATAGCCATAACAAAATAACAAAAGGATATGACTATTAACCTTTACTACAACTTCACAGCTTTGGTGCAGTTGTAATGACTTCAAGAAAGTTGAAAAACCACCATTAATACAAATCCAGTAAGCATGCAATTTAATGGATAAAAAATAGGGGTTTTTGCTTATAACCCAAAGTTATACTCCTATTTATGAAAAAACACACCTAGTTGTATATGTTCCTATAAACTCGAGATACAAAATTTGCTTACCTTTAAACCCCAAATATGGAAGAGTACTTTGTAAAATTAATTTGTATGAAGAAATTATATTTCAAAACGCCCATGCTTCATTCTCTCTTCTAACTATAGCAAAATAAAAGAACTCATCATCTCCGATCATGATTTCCTCCTCTCTCCGCCACCTCACCTCCTTCCCTCTCCCCTCCTTCCTCTCAACCTCATCATCTCCAATGGCTTCCTCTCCTCCCCCTCTGGTGAAGCTCTTTCTCTTCCTTCCCCAATGATGTTTCACTCCTCCACAAGCCAAACAAATCCATGTTCACTTCCTCTTCTTTCTTCCAGTTATCCTCTTCTTCAAGGTTCTAAATGTTGACCGCAATGTACGACATGACGGCCAACATTTCGGTTTAAACACTTAAACGCCATGATATTAAGGTATCTAAGTTTTTGGGTTCACATCGACGACATGTCGGAAAAAATTCCGCCATGTTGGGTGATATTTTGAGAGAGAAAAATCGGTCGATTTCAGGAAATTGTGATGTAAGCTTATTAGGTTAAGTTGGCTGAACCCGACCCGGCCCAATATGAATTATATCTCTGCTTTAGGGCTTTTTTTGCCCAAATCAACTGCGATACCCTCTATCAGAACTCCCTGCCCCTTCATCTTCTTCTTCAGTCTTCCTCAACACTAGGGCTCTCATCACATCAAAGGTAATGTCAGTGTTATCGAGGCGCAAGGCGCACTGCGGGGCGCAAAGGTCCCTTACGCGCACCATGCGCAAGGCGCACAACGAGTCGCGCGCCTCACTAATTGAGGCGCATAACTCAAACTAATATTTGTCAACATCATAAGACAAAAACATATAAGCAACATATTAGTTACCTACATCCAAAATTATGAGAATATCAACTTAAATCATCAAATTATGCTAACTGGATCTTTAAAGTAACAAAAAAGATACAAGAAACATGTATTTAAATCATCAAATTAAGTGATTAACAATTATGAGCATATGTTTATAAATTGTCACATAAAAAGACTAAGAAATATAATTAACAAACATGACTGTTCATAATTTTCTAGTTAGTATTCTTAATTGATATTTGCTACTTAGCATAAAAAGATGAAGAATGAATGTAACAATTACATATTTACATAATCATAATTTGCTAGTTAGCATGCTAATTAGAGAAGAAAGTTATAATTAGCAAACAAGTATACTAAATTACTAATTATTATTTCCTTTTTATAGGTTAAACATGAAAAGATGAAAATAGATTAACTAGTAAAAAAGAGTATATTACATGATATAAATATGTAATTATGTAAATTATGTTTAAAAAATAGAAAAAAGAGTATGTTACATAACGCAGGTGCGAGGCGCATGTGAGGCGCGCACGAGGCGCACGTGAGGCGCACGCGAGGCGCGCGCCTCGCTGCATGCAGCGCCCCGCCTCGCGTGCAGGGCGCATTTCCCCAGGCCGAAGTGCCCAGTGCTCGGGGCACGCCCGGGGCGCGCACCTCAATAAGCCTGGGTAATGTACCTCTCTCTCTCTCTCTCTCTCATGGTTACAGGAAAACTATGGTTTGAGGGTGAGGAGTAGAATGCGAAAACTAAAGCTTCAAAGAAGGTAATCTATCTACCTCTCTTCCTCTCCTTCTCCCTCTCAGTCTCCTCTAAGTTCTCTCTCATCTCTCTCTTAGTCTCTCCTTCTCCCTCTCTGTCTCTTCCTTCGTCTCTCTATCAAGTCCCTCCTCCCTCTCCGTTCTCCCTCTCCCTCTCACACTCTCCCTCAGATCCCTCTCCCTCGATCTTGATCTCTCATTCCCCCTTCTCACTCTTAGTCACCTCTTTCTCTCAGTCTCTCTTTCATCTCTCTATCATAGAACCAAAAAGGTCAAGGCAACAACCTGCAAAGAAAATGTTTGTATAATTGAACTATAAAGAAATTAGTGTCTACAATCAATCAGTGATCTTGAACATCATAAGTTAATTACTTTTTTATATGTTTAGGTAATAGAATTTATTAATTATGTTTGGATGCCATTTGGGATATTATATTACACACATGCACACAATCTGATATAGCAATCCGATAATTATTTCATGTCTCATGACATATCTCTTATTTTCGCTATCCGACATGAATTTTAGACATCTGACATGAACCCGACATCCGACACTTAAAACATTTCTCTTCTCTCACCTCATCGCTTTATGTACCAATTTCAACTTCATACATCAAGTCCCTTTTCAACTCTACTTCATTGACAACTCTATTTCTTATGTAACTCAATTATTCAAGTAAGCCTTGGATATTGAGATTATTTAGAGTTTTCACTCTATTTCTAAAGGGATCCAGCTCTCCTGACAATTTCACCATCTCGAATTTAATCAAGTTCTCAAATTGCATGCAAGGTGTTTGATGGTATGCCTGTAAGAAGTGTGATTCCTTGAAATTTGTTGGTTTCTGAGTTTTCATCGAATTTTAATCTTGAAAGCGCGATGAGGGTGTTCTAATGGATAGAGGTGGTAGGCCGAAAGGTAAGGAGAGGACGTCGGATGATGTAGAGTCAAAGAGGAATTTGATGTGAGGGGAGTATCTCCGGCAGAGTGAGGTGAGAAAGCCATAAGAGATGATGGGTATGGTAAAGATGAAGGAGTGGAGAGGGGAGGGGAGGTGGTGGAGAAGGAGTCATTGGAGATTGTGGTCGTTTATTTTTCTACAAAGAGAAGAGAGAATGAGATATGGGCCTTTGAGAATATTGAATTTTCAGTACAAATACATTATATAAAAGTATTATGTTCTATACTTTGGTTAAAGATAAGAAAACTTGATAAGTATAGTTTATGGGAACATATAGAACTAGGTGGGTTTTTTGATAAATGAGAGTAGAACTTTGGGTTTATAAGAAAAAATCCTAAAAAATAATACACTTCCAAGAAACCACATATTGGCCTACAAAAGAAGCCAATTACATACAAAAGAGAGGTTAGAATAGAAAGATACAGTCTTTAACCTTCATCACAACTTTGAAACTTTTGGTGCACTAGTAGGGCTTTAAGGAAGTAGCAAAACTTGACCAAGTTTAACTGTCACTTTTATTAGTTAGCAAGCAATTGCATTACCAAAATAAACGCTAAATATTTCGAGCATACAACTTGGGGTGGGACTCTTCTCATAAATTTTGTTTCAACATGTAAACCTAGGAAATAAAATCGAGCTTTTATGAATTTCACATACATCCACTACAAAGATAATCAAGAATAACAAAGCATTTATCCCAATCTTTAGGGTTGATTATTCACTGAACAATCAAGATCCCTAACTGTAAGACTGAGTAAAGCTAGAAGTAAACAAGAGGTTATCTCATTAAACAATCAACAACCAGATTGTCATTCGCATCCTAAATAGGAGACCACTTTCTACAACCGCCTTAGAAGGTACACGCAGAACTTATTCGAAACAATTCATAATTGAGTAACACATCCAAACTAATGTAAAACCATCAAATCCTATGAAACCCATAATAAAAAACCATCAATGATATTGAGATATGCAAACAAACTAATGTAAATAGAAACACCCAAGGTTGCGGTGCTGCCTAACAAACCCAGATCCATAGAGCATCAAGTCAAAGGACAAAATTAAGCAAAACCCAACTCAACTATCCAAAATGCAAAATGATCATGCATTAAGGAACTTGAGAAGCAGAACCCATTATCAAAATTACACTAACAAAAAGAATCCCAACTCAAACTTACCTGAATAGAGACACCCTTCACCTTTCAAGCACAGAAGAGGACACAACAGTAGATCTCGAAAGAGGGTCCAACTCCTGTACCAACAAACATCACAATTAAAGGAGAAAAAAAAAGGAGGTGGGTTTGCTGAAGGAAGGGATAAAGAAAGAAAGCTCAAACACCAAATTGAAATAAACAAGGAAATCAAGCCAAACACACGCTAACTAAACACCAACGAACCAAGCTATATAAAAAAACAATTAAAGTTAGATAGAAGGAAAGGAGACATGCTCACATGCTGGAATCGTATCTAATCTAATCTGAGATCGAGAAGAAGAAGATAAAGTGGAATTATATCTAAACAAAATATTAGATTAATCAGCGGAGATGATACCTGAAGGGAACTGAATTGGGAGAGGGAGAGAGGGTTTCGTGCTCGCTACTCCGAAGGGGAAGGAAGAGAGGGGGGTGGGTCAGGTCGTGGCCACATTTTTAGATGTATTTTTTCTTCATCGGTAACTTCACTTTTGGTTGAAAAAGGAATGGCATCAAATATAAGAGAGAGAGAGAGAGAGAGAAGGCAAACGGAGGGGTGATGTTGTCTTTTACGCCATTGGAGCGACAATCTTGATTGAATCAGTGGGCTGTTTGGTTGGTTTCCTTGCGTCTAGAATTGAAATTGAAATAAATAAATAAATAATTGGGATGGAAACAATTAAGAACAGGTTTCTACTCTTTTTTTTATAAAAATCTAGGAAATATGTTTCCTTTAGTATGAGTCATATCAGCCAACGAAAATGTGTCACATAATCTTTTTATTTCATTTCAATGTGTGAACCAAACAAAAGAAATGTAACTATTATAAAAAATATATTTCTTATAATTGATTTCCTTGAATTTTTGGCCAACCAAACAGCCCCTCAGTGGATCCGACAAATTCTCATAAGACAAACAAGTTGTATCAGTCACTTATATCATTTTCAATTGGGAAAGGTATCCCAAGTCGTCTTTTTTATTGTCATTTCGTCCCTCTGGTTAGGTGCAGTTATTAATTAGGGTAAAATTTTGTCAACTTTGACGAAAATGAATGGATTTTCCATTATAATCTCACCCTACCATTTAAAATCTCACCAACCCATTTGATAAGATGGGTTTATGTCTACAACCTAAAACCCACTAAGCCTTCTTCAAGGATCATAATGCCCTAAAAACCCACCAAGCCTTCTTCAAGGATCATAATGTCCTAAAAACCCACCAAGTCATTTTCCCTCTTTTTCATAGTAGGAAAAATTGGAGAATAAGGGTGTTTCAGTTGCTTGAGAGGGTAAAGTATATTCACAGGGGGGCACTTGACTAATTTTAGATGGTGGGTTAAGACTTAACCCAACTACAGTTATAAAATTTAATAGATTTTCTAACAGACGGATGAATTGGCAATAAAAAACATACTTTGAGGGATTTTTTGTCAAATATTGAGATTTGAGGGATATTTTGGCAATTAAAATGATTAAAGGGACTAATATGCAATTAACATTTGACAGGAAATCTAACTAGATCTAGATGGAAATAGCAAGGTGTATTGCCCCTTCCAAAATAAACCGAGGTGGGGCCTGAGAGAGTCGATCTGCTCAATTTTTTATATACACTCCTGTACAAATCAATAGTACTAAAGAACGGAATTGAAGTAGCGGAAACACATATACAATACCCAAAATCACAAGGCTGACAGCTATAGACGGTCAAATATATTTTCACTGAAGATCCAAGAAGTAAACACTCATTGGCTAAACACTTCGAATGGGCCCAAAGTCAAGCTCACAACGAGCTGCAGCGGAGGTCACCTGACGATTAAAGCGAACCTCGCTAAGCAACTCATATCGATTCGACTATGTCAGACACAAGTTGACCCTCGCAATATGCATCAAATCAAGTCAAAAGGCATAATCAGTTGGCCAAGCCTAGAGTCAAATTCTAAGCTAAAATCGAACTCATAAGTGAAGTTCGCCAACTAGCAAACATCGCCCACATGGAACAAGTCATCCACTTCCTTAGAAGACGTGCCCACTTTAGAAGCGACTCTCGCCCATGTCTTCAGCGAACTTCACCAAGCCCGCCAAATTCGCTCAAATAGTCGATTCAAAGCTATTTTCAGGGGATGACTGCTCCCCACTAACTCCTACTTTAATGGCCACTTAATCTACATTTAAGGAGACCATTAACTCTCTCTTTTAGCCTATAAAAGGAGTGGAAATCGTCTACAATAAATACACATGAGACAGAGATAGATAGAGACACCTAAACACACATATACACATGCACACGCGTAAGGACATATTGGAGGTATTGCTAAGAGAAGACTGAGCTAGCTTCCAAGTGTCCTATCAACAGCAAAAAAAACCCATCGTCTTAATCGGTGAGTCAACAGAGTACAAGATCGATGCTCCATCGACACACGGAAAAGAACTCCATGAAAAAAAATTCCTTTGTTTCACTACATTTTCTTTTGTTGTAAATTATCAATTACAATTTAAAAGAACCCAAAACAGGGTGGCAACTCCACTAGGGACTTCCTTCTCCGATAAGAATATTGTGTCGCACGTTGATACTAAGACCCTCAGGTCTTTTGCTGAAATGCTGGTTATCGAATTTGATCAAGCGAAGTTCGAGGAATTAATTTCCAAGAACATCATTTTGGTGATGGCAACTGTTGTGACATGTGGCATGTTTGTTGTTAAGGTTAAGTGTTGGTTGTTAAGATTATGAGTCTGATGTGAATGTTACTGTTCACATGCGGTTGTTAGATGTGAATGTTACCGTTCACATGCGGTCGTTAGTTGTGAAGGTTACTCATTCAACCATTTTTTTACTTTGTCGGGCTTTCTAAGTGACCATTTAACGAGTTTTGAGCTAATGAGTCCTAACCTAATTGGCCTTAGGTCATTAAGTATGGAAATACTCCTTGGGCTTAATTACTCGATCAACTTAGACTTTATAAGATAGAATCACCTTGAATTCAAGAGTATTTTTTTCTTTTTTTGTGCCCATTTTCCGCACTCTTCTTTTGCAAGGTTAGCTTTTTTAATATAGACATGTGTATATGTATGTATATATTATGAAAATATGTAAATCAAGACAACCTAAAAAATTATTTTCAACTCTAAGTTAATCATGCCAAATTTTTATTATTTTAATTAAAAGTCTAAGTTAAGGCTTAAGTAAAGTATACTACTTTGAAAATCATTTCTTAAGAAATTTATTTAGAGTTATCATAAAAGGTGAACTTGAGTATATAACTAACTAGGGGTTAGAAAATTTAAAATTTATCAAATAGATAAATTATTAATTAACTCTATTAATTTGGAAAGTGACAATATTTTTATGATTTTTTTTCAAAAGAAAGAAAGAAAAGAATAAAATCATGACATAAAAAAACAACAAAAAGGTAAAATAAAGAGGGGAAATAACTACTTTCCACCCCCGTACCTAAATTTTACATTGTCCTCAATACAAATTCTATGATGCACAAAAAGTAAAGCAGATAAGAAATAAAACACTTATAATTGTTCGGTCGACCTAGAACAATGATATAAAAATCTGTAATTACCTTTAGTATGAGGAGGATGAAAAAATTTATTCTCTTTTTTTTCATTTTTTTAATATATTTTTTCTTCCTTTTTCTTTTTTCTTTTTCTCTTTCACATATATGTATATTTTTTCTCTTTTTTTTACTATAAGATAGAAAAATAAGTCAAAAATATTCTATGAATATTTAATATTTTTAAATAAATATATATATATATATATATATATATATATATTCTTTTTTCTTACAAATGATGTGGTTCATGAATAACCAACACCTCCTCCTCTCCGAGCGTAGAATATTCTAAAAATGGTTTTAAAAGTTGACCATTAATTTTAAAAATATGACCATTTTTAGGATTTTCTATCTCGATAGCCCCATGTGAGAAAACTCGATTAACAATAAACGGACTTGTTCATCTTGATCTCAATTTTCCAGAAAAAAAAGATGCAATTTTTAGTTGTACAGTAAAACATTTTGTCTCGGAGTGATTTTTTTTTGTAAAATTGAATTGTCATGAAAAATCTTGGTTTTCTCTTTGTAAATCTTTGAGTTTATATATCCATCATTTTGAATTTCTTCCAACTCATTTAATTATAGTAATATGGATTTTCCAGCCGAATCTAAGTCAAAATTTAACTGTTTAATAGCCCATATTGCTCGGTATTCCAATTCCACTAGTAGATGACAAGCTTTTCCAAACACGATCCTGTACAGTGACATCCCCAAATTAGCTTTGAATGTTGTACGATATGCCCATAGAGCATCACATAATTTTACAGACCAATCTTTTCTGTTATGATTAACTGCTTTTCTAAGATTTGTTTGATTTGCCTGTTCGTGACCTCTACTTGACCACTGGTTTGGGGATGATAAGGAGTTAATAATTTGTGTGAGATCGAATATCTCCTCATCAAAGCCTCAAAAGAACGGTTACAGAAATATGTACCATTATCGCTAATGATCGCTCGGGGCACTACAAACCGTGCAAAAACATTCTCCTTTAAAAACTTGACAACAATCTTGTTGTCATTAGTCTTGCAAGCTACCGCCTCAACCCATTTTGACGTGTATTCGACGGCTACTAAAATATAGATATTTCCAAAGAAATTTGGAAATGGTCTCATAAAATCAATACCCCACAAATCAAAAAGTTCAACAGCTAAGATGGGTTGTAAGGGCATCATATTCTTCTAGTAACTCTCCCTAAGAGCTGACAGCGATTACAGGTTTTACAAAACTCATATAAATCCTAGAAAAGAGTGGGCTAGTATAACCCACACTAGAGAATTTTTTAGCTATTTTTCTTGAGTCAAAGTGGCCTCCGCATGATTGCTCATGACAAAAGGACAGAACACTCCTAGTTTCTTCAGTAAGAATACACCTCCTAAAGATCTGATCAGGATAATATTTAAACAGATATGGATCATCCCAGTTAAAGTATTTTACCTAGGAGAGAAAATGAGACCTATCATATTTAGACCAATGAGAAAGGATATGTTTCATGACCAAGTAATTCACAATATCGACAAACCATGGAACAGATTGGGTGTGTAGGAGTTGTTCGTCTTGAAAATATTCGTGATTAGGATGCTTGACGTTGGTGCATTCGGGAGTCTAGAAAGTGTTAGACCCTAGAGGGGGGGTGATTAGGGTCTTATGCTAATCTAATCCCAA
>BQKN01000164.1:89371-101034 GCA_022839385.1 Asparagus kiusianus | reverse complement strand
AAAGGTGATCTGCTACGGGGTTTTCTGCTCCTTTTCTGTCAAAAATTTAAATGTCAAACTCTTAAAGCAGGAGAATCCATCTAATGAGCCGTGCTATGGTATTTTTTTGGGTCAAAAGATACTTAAGTGCGGCATGATCCGTGAAAACTTTGGTTAAAGACCCGATGAGATAAGACCTGAATTTTTCTAAAGCAAAGACTACAGCTAGAAATTCTTTCTCAGTGACAGAGTAGTTTTGTTGGGCATCGTTCAAAGTCCTACTAGCGTAGTAGATCACATGCGGTTTTCTATAATTCGTTGTCCTAAAACAGCACCAATTACAAAATCAGATGCATCGCACATTAATTCGAAGGGTAAAGTCCAATTTGGTGCATGAATGATAAGAGCTGTGGTTAGCTTCTTTTTCAGATACTCAAAAACTTTGAGGCATTCAGGGGGAGAAATCAAATGATGTATCATTGACTAAGAGATTGGTCAATAGTCTAGCAATTTTGCTAAAATCTTTGATGAAACATTAATAAAAACCAGCATAACCAAGAAATGATCAGACATCTTTGATATTTTTAGGAGGAGGAAGGTTAGAAATAAGGTCTACTATAGCTTTGTCCACTTTAATACCTCTATTGGAAACTACATGTCCTAAGATAATGCCTTGTTTGACCATAAAATGACATTTCTCTCAATTGAGAGTCATATTTTTCTCCCTACACCGTGATAGCACTAGTTTAAGATGATGCAAACATTTTAAAAACGTGTCACCAAAAATGGAAAAGTCGTCCATGAAAATTTTGAGAAATCTTTCTCCCATGTCGGAAAAAATATTAATCATGCAACGTTGGAATGTGGCAGGTGCGTTACACAGCCCAAAAGGCATGCGTCGGTATGTGAATGTTCCATACGAGCATGTGAAAGTGGTTTTCTTCTAATCTTCGGGAGCAATAGGAATTTGATTGTAACTTGAATATCCATCCAAAAAATAATAGAACTCATGTCCTACTAAGCACTCTAACATTTGGTCAAAGAATGGAAGCGGGAAGTGATCTTTCCGAGTGGCTAAGTTAAGTTTTTTATAGTCAATACAAACTCTCCATCCAGTTTGGATCCGAGTGGGAATCAGCTCATTAGCCTCATTTTGGATCACGGTGATACCAGATTTCTTTAGAACTACTTGGACCGGACTTACCTATGAACTGTCTGAAATAGGATAAATAATCCCATGATCAAGATATTTCAGAATATCTTTCCTAACAGCTTCTTTCATCACCAGATAAATTTCAGAATGTCTTTCTTAACAGCTTCTTTCATCACCGGGTTTAACCTATATTGAGGATCTCTAGTAGGTTTGGTATCATCTATCAAATGGATTCGGTGTTGGACAATGGTTGGACTTGTTGGCCTCTTTGTTTTGACGATGTTTAACAAACAATTTACCACTAATGTTGTTTGTCTAGTGTTTGTGTATTTTTATTTATTGTAGACAAATAACGTGTTGAAGGATGGATGGAATTGTGCATTCACGATCATATCCAATGGAGGTTGGCGGAATTATGGAGTGAAGCCTACACAATTCAAAGTTAAAGATTCAAGTTTAAGCTTCATCCGCAAGTGTACCAAGTCAAGCCTATTAAAGATCAAGATTGCTTGGGTAAAATTTAGTTTTAGATTTTATATTATGTGTGTTAGTACTTTAAGCTCAATCATATACACACATACACATTTTGGTTTTGTATATACATAGTTATATATATACAAATATGTTTTGGTTTGATAGTTTTCAAGTTTTAATATGAAACAATTGAATATAATTAGAAAATATATTTTTGTTTCATACTTACATGCATATATATGATTTCATCAATATCAATTTTATTTATTTCAATGAAATCATGTTTTAGTACATTATATGTGTATTTTGATAAAATACTATATTCATTGTTTATAGACTTCATAACAATAGTTTACATCTTTCTTCAAGTCTATACAATCATTTCATAAGATTTCAAAATGTTGTTTAAGTCAAAATATCAAAATATCATTTTTCAGATTTTTATGTTTTTGAACATATTTTGCAAAATGATGATATTTTTCATTTGGGAGGTCCTTTTTAAAAACCAGTTTTTGTAGCATGTTTATTATTATGTCTACAATCATTTCCAAAGTTTTATGTTTTTAGAATTTATTTAATATTTTTAAACAGGGTTTTAAAATCAGGTAAACTGCTTTCAAACCTGTTTTTAGTCTGTGTCAGTTTACGGTCGACCGCCTTGAGTCCAGAGACTCAATATGTGTTTTGATGGCTCGCGGTCGACCGGATGTAGTCCAGAGAGTTTCGCGGTCGACCGGCTGATGTCCAGAGCCTATATTCTGTTTCTGAGCTGCTCACGGTCGACCGCCGATCTGTCATTCAGCCTGTAACGGTTAGTTTCCAGAGCTGTTTTTAGCTGGTTTTTTGGTCTTTTCTTGGCTTTCTCTTGGGTTTGGGATTGCATATAAATACCCCCTTATACCTTAGTTCTTATAGGCATCCAAGAAATATTTTAAACAAGTTTTAAAAGAGTTTAAGTTTGGTTTTAAGTTTGTTTAAGGGTTTGGTTTGTGAAGAATTCCACAAGAGGAAGTGGAGGTCAATTCATTGATATTTGAGCTTCAATCCATCTCTCTCTCTCTCTCTCTCTCTCTCTTGTCATTTATTGGAGAAGTTTTCTAAACTCTATCTAGCTTTACATTTTGTATTGTTTGATTATCATTCTATTAAGCTAGTATTTACATTTGAGTTTAGTTGATTTTATTTCACTCATTATTTACACACACCCACTTGAGCTTATCGTATTTTCATACATAGTATATTTGGGTTGGTGAGAGTTGTAATAATTGAGTGTGAGCTTACATTGTGTTCTCATCTATATTAGAGAACAATTATTTGTTGTATTGTGCTTATTGTGAGACTCACTTTGTAATACACTTGTACACCGAGAGAAGTGTGTGGTGTAAGTCAGGGGTCATCCTAAGAGGAGTGACGTTGATTGACGAACCTAGGGAGATGTTATATCCGAGCACTTGAGGGAGACACGTCTAGGTCCAATACTTAAGAGGGTGTAGAGTAGGATTGTAAGAGTGTTGATTGTAAAGTTTTTGGTTAGCTAGAAAACCGAGTGTGAGGTGCAAACGTTATTCGGGTGAACGTAGAAAACCGGTTGTGATAGTGGATTTATCCTCGGGAGTAGGGAGCGAAGACGTAGGACGAAAGGTCCGAACTCCGTGATCATTTGATTGTGTTTGAGTGTGCTTTGGCGTTTATTCTTATTTGTACTCATTGCTCATATCTCCATTGTCTCATTATTTAGTTTGCCCACTATCTAGTTTCAAATTGTTTACCCTTGTGTTAGTTTCATATCCTTGCATATATATCTCATAGTATATCTCATTGCTAGGATATATTCCTTTGTTCATATTGTATATTCTTGCTCATAATTAGTTGTATATCTATCTTACAAGAATATATTTGTTAATAAGTTTTAATTGGCATATAATCGGATTAGATTAGCATAAGACCCTAATCACCCCCCTCCTCTAGGGTCTAACAGGACTGATTCCCTTGATATCAGTCATGGTCCATCCAATGGCTTTCCTATTCTCTCTTAAGACATCTAAGAGAGCAAGCCCTTTTGACCGGTAGTCAAGTCAAAAGAAATGATAACTCGTAAAGTCTTGTTCTCCCCTAAGTAGGCATACTCTAGATTTTCAGGTAAATGTTTGAGCTCTAACTTAGGGGTTTTCTCAATAGATGGACAAAGTTGGACTCGGGGCTCTATTTCCAAGGGTTCACGTTGCCAGCCAATTGTAGACACATGATTGACCATCGGTTCTAACCCTAATTCATCATCAAAAGACTCTTCATGAATTAAGTCAGATAAGCAAGAATCTAACTCACATCCTCCCTCTTGTTGTTCACTGGATATGCCCTGAATAAAATTAACCTCCATGGGTTGATCAGATGGATCACTGAGCTGCTTTCCTAGGTTAAAAATATTAAGGTCAATAGTCATATTCACAAAAGATAGTTTCATTTGATCAGTCCTACAATTGATCAAACCATTTGAGGTTGCTAAGAATGGTCTTCCTAAAATAACTGGGATTTGACTTTTGAGATTGAAAACGGGCTGTGTTTCTAAGATAATAAAATCAATAGGAAAAATAAACTCTCCAACTTTGATCAAAACATCCTCTATCTCTCCTTTAGGAATTTTCATGGATCTATTAGCTAACTGTAGGGTGCATCATGTGGGTTTAAGTTCTCCTACATCTAGTTATTGATAGACTAAATAATGAAGGAGGTTTACGCTGGCTCCTAAGTCCAAAAGTGCATTATCAATATGAGTATTTCCTATAACGCATAGAATTGTGGGACAACCAGGGTCCTTATATTTCAAGGGCATGAGTTTCAAAAATATTTCACTAAGGTTGGCAGCTAAAAAGACTTTCTTAGGGACATTCATGGTTCTTTTTTAGTGCATAAGTCTTTTAAGAACTTTGCATAAGAGGGAATTTGTTCAATTGCGTCTAAGAGAGTGATGTTGATCTTGACCTGTTTAAAAGTTTTTAGGATTTTTTCAACCTGCAGGGAGTTTTTTCTAGTTAAGTCTGTCTGGGAAGGAGGTAACGGGCCTAAACCTGTCTAGATCAGGCTCAATCTCGTATTCAGCTTCTTGGTCATCGGAAGGAGTCACTTCATCAGAAGGAGTGTGTTGGATGGGAGAAAGGGTTTGATCCGGTGGCATTCTAATTTGGTTATCTATCTGTTTTCCTGATCGCAATGTGTGAATTGCATTCACATGGGTTGGTTGGTTTGAACTGGATCCATTGTCTTTAAGGTTGACAACAGGTTGACTTGGAAATTTTTCTTTCTCTCTTTCACTTATGGCATTGGCTAGTTACCCATGTTGGGTTTCTAACCTAGCTATGGCTTGAGTGTTCGAGTTGAGCACTTGGCCGGTTGTTTGCATGAAGTAATTCAGAGTGGTGGATGACTAGCTCAAAATGTTGGTGGTTTGTGTAGAAGCTTTAATCATAGCCTCTAAACCCTTTTCTAAGACACTAAGACGTTTTCGTGGTCAGGACCTGAAGGATTTATGGGTTGATGAGGATGAGGATGTTGGTTTAGAAAAGGTAGATTAGATTGTTGAAAATTATTTGGTGAATTGAATGGAATGGTGTTTCCTCTAGGAAATTGCTGGTTTGAAGCGGGAATGAAATTTTGATTTCCGGAGGGATTTCCTTGATTCCATGCAAAATTGGGGTGATTTCTCTAACCCAGATTGTAAGTTGAAGAAAATGGGTCATTTCTAGGACGCTGGAATTCAGCGTTCATTTGTTCTAATGATTGAGTGTTTCCTAGCAGAGGGCATTCCTCTGAAACATGGGTAGGAGAAAGGCAGTTGTGACAACCTGGGGTAGAAATTTGATTGATTTGAGCTAGAGCTCGTTCCTTAATTTCTAAGACTTCTAACATTCGCAGAATTAACGCCATCTTTACTTCGGAGGTAATGTTCGACTCTAAGGAAAGACCATTAGATTTAGGTTGGGGAACTGATGCAACTCTATCATCACAGTGTTCTCACTATATGGTTTTCTCGAATAGACTCTCTAAAAATTCCCAAGCTTTGTTGGCATTCTTCTTCATAAAATCCCCTTGGCACATCGATTCTAAGGAAGTTTTTAAAGAATAATTCAATCCTTTATAGATTTTATCATCATAATTATTATAAAATGATCATTTTAAATGCAGTTATAATATATACATTTTTTATTGATTCTTTTCCAGTAATACTTAGTAAATTCTAATTACAACACTTAACTTGTAATTTCATGTCCTTAATTTCTTAAAATACAATTTAACAACATTATTAATCTAATTTCCACTCATGCGCTCATCATTTCATGCTTGTCAACTTTCAGATATAAGCTAGTATTACACATCACCCTTCCACGCAGATATTCAAAAATGCATATTAACCACAATAATAATATTAATCACAATAAATATCTAACTAAGATAATTAGCAATAATAATTATAAAAGAGATAATAATCAAGCAGCGAGATCTTACCTCGGCGCGTCAAACAAAACAACATCGACGGTACGGGGACGACTGGCAGCGGCTTGACAGTGAGGTTCGGCAAGAGGCGGGGTCGACGGGAACGATGCGGGTAGCTGGAGGCAGCTCGGAGTTAAGTTCAGGTAACGGGCGCTGCTGACGGCGAGGAGAGGAGGACGAGGGGGTGGTTGGTTGAGATAGGCACGAGGGCGATGGGGCAGACTGAGGGTGGCTTGGATCTGGCGGTGGAGGGCTGAGGTAGGGTAGTAGCTTTGGAGGCAAGGCGAGCGGGTGGCGAAGGAGAGGAGCTCAGGGCGTCGAAGGCCAAGGCGGCGGTCGCGGGGAGTGCTCATGGCGTGAGGAGGCGTAGGTGGCGTTGTCGGAGGGGTATGGCAAGGCGAGCGGCGGCGCGAGATGGAGAAGTGGGGCGGACGACGATGGCTGGGTGGTCGGGTGGTGGGTTGGCCAATAGGGGAGAGGGGAGATCTGAGAGAGGGAGAGAGAGAGAGAGAGAGAGAGAGAGAGAGAGAGAGAGAGAGAGAGATAAATGAGGTGGCGGCAGGTTTTTTTTTAGCGGTTGGGTTTTTTTTGAAAGTAGGGTAGGGTTTGGTTACGGGGTTATATATGCATATATATAATCTTAGTTAGGGTTAGGGTTAGGGTTAAATAACAAAAATAATTAAAATAAATAATTACGAGTACTTAAAAATTAAACTAATTATAGAATAATTATCTACAAATAAAAACGTACATGTTATGCTAATACAACAGTTGATACGAAATAATTAAAATAATATAATAATTTACACAAATAATACGTAATTTATAATTCAACATAATACACGAAATAATACGTAATAGTACCAATAACACAACAGATTAATTTCAAAAACTTTTACCATACAAAATTAATTGATAAATATTAAAATCATTTAAATAAATATAAAATTTAGACTTTTAAATCATAGAAAATTCTAGAAGACCAAAAAAAATACAAATACTCTTCTAAAAATAATAATTAAATATTTAAAAATACCAAAAAATTATTTTAACTAGGATCAAATTTTACGGTCATTATAGAAAGATTTGGATATGGCTCAGTAGTTTGTGTTGTATAATAGCCTCGAATTGGAGCCGTTTCTAGAGTATGTATTAAGTTTTTTAAGTTTTAAGTATAAGTTTTTTAAGTTTTAATCAGTTGTATAGTTTTACTAGCCAATTGATTGATACATCATCTGTAGGGAACACAAGGCTACGATCCAAAATTCTAAAGGACATGACATTACTCAGATACAACGAAAAGAAATTTCAAAATGGTTCAAATAACATGTAAGTTACATGAAATACACACAAGTCATTTTATTAATTAAAATTAAATTAACATTATTGAATACCTAATGCACTTGTAACATGTTTATGTAGATAAATCATTTGCGAACTATCGGGTCACCAAGGGCAACTGATGAATTATGGTCATTAGCAAATGGTCCAGACATATTAGTTCATCTCTATGAGGGGTGCATTTGTAATGGCGTTCGGTTCCACACTAAAGATCACGATAACCGTTGTAAGAGTTAAAATAGTGGCTTGGTTGTGGAAGGGGATCGCGATGGAAAAATAATTGACTTTTACGGTTACTTATGCAAAGTCTGGGAGCAGAAATATTTGCATGGGGGTAAGGTTGTTCTGTCCCAATGTGAGTGGTTCGACACTGGCGGTAAAAATAGAATACATAAAGATACACATATCACAAGTATCGATGTTAAGGGTCGTTGGTAACCAAATGATCCCTTTGTGCTACCAGAGCATGTGAAGCAAGTATTTTACATTGATGATACCAAATTGGATGCTTATTGGAAAGTTGTAAAACGGGTCCAGCATAGGAGTGTGTGGGATGTACCAGAACAAGTCCATGATGACATGCTTACCGATGCATTTCAACAAGATAAAACCACTGTCGCTGTTCTAATTCTCGTCGAGCCTACTACAAATTATCCTTATTATATGGATGATATTGGTCCCGATATCATTCCCTGTGTTGACCTAAATACAGAGTATGGAGTTGACAATGATTAGACAATGGAAGAGTATGGCGACGATGAAGAAGATAAGCTGCATAATCAGTCTGATTTAGATATAAACCCTGATATGGATTATGATGTGTAGTATTTGTTTTTGTTTCGTAAATGAACAAATATCAAGAAATAATATTGTTTGAAAGCTACGTAATTACATGCTATCATTTTGTATAATAGTTTAATGTTACAACCTGGCGTAATTTTTATTTTCTAACATGTAATTTTTTTCATAGTTATCAAATATGCACAGTGGTAAAAAATTATGGGTCAAACCAGGGTCCACACAAAAAATGGCAGATATATATGAGGCAAGAAGGAGGAAAACAATAGATGAGAATATAGCAAGAATGAGAGCTTTGGGAATACCACCACTTTCACAAACATTTTTCAGGACGTTGCCAATGCATGAGAGAAAAAGTAAAGGCAGTAAAAAAAGGTTTGTGAGGATGATGATGAGTACCTACTGCCTATGGATGATAATTTGCTTAGCTCATCGAGTGAAGATGACAATGATGATTTAGAAGAGGTAATATCTATTTGTGTATTGTCATTAATTATTACTTATAATTACTTGTCCTTATCATTACTTATTATTATTTGTTATTAATGTCTTTTTATTATGTGTACTACTAATTCATTTTACTCCATTATAACAGGTAACACGTATGGCTTCAGGATGCAAGTCCAAAAATATCATACCATCGACTTCTATGCCCGAGAGGAGGATCTTGGTTGCCTCGAACCAACCACCCCAGTGTACCCGTAGCGAGCCACCCCACCCGAAAACCCTCAAATGATCGGGAGCAACGTAGGTAATAGTATATCATTATTTACATATCAGATTCACATTTCCTTTATATTAGATATAAAATTTAATTCAATTAACTTTGCATTTTTTATAGGATTGGTACCATCGGCCCGTAGAAATGTATGCGGTGCAACACAAGGGAAGGGGACAGAGAGATTGGTGAGACAATTGGGTCATGCGATTTCAGTTTTGATCCCTTCCTCGAGTGGAGCACCGGAGGGGAGCATGCGACATCCCTCGCGAATGAGATTGGGAAGGATATCCGATCATCTGCACCGGTTCGCAATTGTGGTTGGGACAATATTAATGCTGGGATTCGAGAGGCGGTCATTATGAGAGTTCGGGTATTTTTTAATCATTCTTTAATGATATTTTCATTGCTATGTTATATTTATCCTGATTTATTCAAGCATAAAGGTTCATTCATAATGTAGATAAGAAGAACGGGCTCCTTAACTAGGCCCATCTATAACAGAGCACAAAGAGCATTCATATAAAAGAGAACAAAGGGCTAGACTACAAGTCTAAAAACTTCCAAGGAACAGAACTATATTTTCTCACTGTAAAGAGAGCAAGGCAGTCATGCATCCTGTACAAATAAAAGTAAAACTGTAGTTTTGGAATCAACGATGAGCACGCGTAAAAATCACGGGGAAAAACAAGAAACAATATTAATATATTATAAAGAGAAGAATGCACCCGCACCAGAATTCCAAAATATTACAATCTTATGACCCCTTCCTGAGGCAAAACCTTCTCCTATGTACACCAAAACCAGAAGGGCAAAAAACAAAAAACGAAAAAAACCTTTAAAAAACAAAGAGAGAGAGAGAGAGAGAGAGATAAAAATGAAGAAAAAAACTAAAATCCACAGTTGAACCCACCCCTTCACCTTTCCCCCTTGAATCACTTCAATATTCTATCCTCTCTCCCGCTAAAAATTTCACCAACATTATCCATTATTTTATTGAACCCCCACACCACGTATACCGCCACACCGTTAATTTGTACTTCCCCTCAAAGACCATCTCCAGCATGAGGTGAAATTTCACCTCCTTCTCTCCTGCCACATCACTTTATTTAATTCAATAATCTTCATTTTCCTATCAACTCTGCAGCAGCTAGTTTTTCAGAAAGTTTTTTTCTTTTTTTGGGACCCACCATAACCACATCACTTCAACATATACCCCACCATATTTATTCATTCTTTTTCCTATTTCATATATATTACTATTATTATTATTATTATTATTAGTATAACTCATATATTTATAATTATAATTTATTAATAATTCAATAAATAATATATAATATTTAAATATATATTATTAATTTAATTTTCAATAATATTTTTAAATTAACATAAAATAACACACGATTTTATTAAGCATACGGAAAACCAAACACACCCAAATTATTGAAAACATTAAAGAAAACACACACTAAATTAGTAAATCTAATCGGAGGTTATTCCAAATTTCTGCCAAATGTGCTCGATGAGATCCTTCTTCAGCTGAATATGTTGGGTCTTATCTCGTAGTTCCGCTCTAGTCTGATTATCCGCCTCAGATCGGTGTTGAACATGGACTTGAAACTCCGGCAACACGTCTGTTTGAACATTGAAAGAGGCGGTAGAGCTAGAATTGTTGGACGGTTCAAAGTCGATCTTTTCCCAGTTTCGCGAATACGTATCTCGTTCATCCTCTACTATCATGTTATGTAAAATAATGCACGCCCTCATTATTTTTCCTAAGACATCAAGATCCCACATTCTAGCTGGTTGGCGGACAATAGCGAAGCGTGCTTGGAGTACCCCGAATGCGCGTTCCACGTCCTTCCTGCATGATTCCTGTTGTTCGTGGGAAAATCTGTTGCTTTCTTCATTACTGATATCATTGTACACTTTAATAATCGTTTATCGAGCTACAAAGATCCGGTCTTTTTATAAGAGCCGGTTACAATAAAAATCAAAATACAAATAAAGAAAAATTACAACTTGTTTCCTTCTTTGTCGAACGAATCGCGAGCTCCTGTTTTGCGGTCACTCGCTTTGATGGGTTCTTTGCCTGCGCCGGGGTTATTTGCCGTGGACCACCGCTAGATCCAGATCCGGGCAGATCTACGCAGTATAACGGGTATTATTCTACCAAGGGAGATAATAGCCGGAGGGATTGTTTCACCAAGGAAACAACCGCTCAATCTCGGGATCTAAGAACCAAGCTTAGATCCGGAGTATAGTAACGTAAATCTCCCGATCCGGTCCTCTCGAACTCCTGCCTTATTTGGCGTTGTCGATCGCTGAGCACCAGATCCGGATGAACAAATCCTTGAAGCCTTAAAGTTTTAATCTTTATCAGATCTGAGATTTCAATCCTGCAGGGCTTCGCCTCCTCCAAAATCCAACCTTTCAAAATGAACAACCCCCTCTCCTATTTATAGCCTCTCTGAACTGTGCATTTGTGCACAAGAGAGAGGGGGGGAGTCGGGCCACCTCAGGGTGGCTCGGCCTTGGCCGAGCCACCCTGGGGTGGCTCGGCCACCGAGCCACCCTGGGGTGGCTTGGCTTGGGCCGAGCCACCCCGGGTTGGTTCGGTTTGGGCCGAGTCCCCCGGGTGTGTTGGGTTCCGTCGTTCGGTTGTTTTCCGGTGTTTCCGGTTCTCCGTTGTTCGGACTTGATTCGGTT
>BQKN01000164.1:67849-80998 GCA_022839385.1 Asparagus kiusianus | reverse complement strand
ATTTCCTCCAAATTCGCCCACCAATCCTCTTCAATAGGATGAAGGGTCCACTAAACTATCACGTTAATAATTACCTCTGATAGTCAACTCTTTGCTCCCATTTGAAAATATTCTAAGTAGTGGTCTACCATGCAATAAGCCCTACTTGTCACTTGATTAGGATAGTGATCTATCACACGATGATTCACCATCTGATCCTCTCTGAACATTCTATCTTCCTAGAAAGGTCGAAGATAGTGGCCTACCATGTGATGTGCTGCTTTTCCAATCATAGTCGTTATACTTTCATATCACTGAACTACTTGATCATTTTCACGCCATTATTCTTGCAAATGATGTTGTTCGTTGATAGTGGTATACCAAGTGATGTGCCCCTATCTACCCCCTTATTCCTAAATAGTGACCTACCAAGCGATGAGTCATTATTCAAATTTGAGGCCGTTATTACATCAACAATATCATACTCCTCCGGTCATTTCTGCAAATGACCACTTCCTGAAATAGCAGGCCTACCATGCAATGAGCCTCACTTTCAAATCTCAGGATTGAGTTGTTGTACTGAACGACACAACTAAACTTGATTGCAACTTAACTATTGTAATCATGTCAAACACTTGATCCTACGCCCTGAATGACTAAGGATAAAGGAGAAGTCTTAGTATTAAGTCTAAGGGAAACTCTTCGATAAATTATCATGTTAAGGGTGAAAGCATGACTAGTCCAACTCAAACGACAATTGGTAAAGACAAATCAAGTACGTTGATTGCTATGGGTTTGTTAAAAATCCTAGGTGGCGATCATTAGCTGCATCTGAAGAGCTCAACTTTGCTAGAATGGCCAAGTTCACTAGAAGGCTCTTCATTTTGTTTGAATGATGATTATTTTGTAAGTCTTAATATTCAAAGTATTTCAGACCCCATGCAACCTAATTTGGGTCTGAAAACTTTAAAAGGGGGTTTGTAGGCAAGAAAAATTATTTTTATCCCTAATAAAGGAAATTCAGGAGTACGCCTGAATATTCAAGTTTGCATGAACAAATCCAAGCTGCTTGTCCGCCTGAGCTTTCAAGTCAAGTTCACCTAAATACTTGACTTCGCAGTCTAAGCCAAGTTCACCTGATAACGAAGTTCTCCTATGAAGACTTAAGCTCGCATGAAGGAAAGCTAAACTTCGCCTGCAAGACTGGAGTGTGCCTGAGTATCGAAGCTCGCCTGAACAGAGTCAAGTTCACCTGAATGCTTGACTCTGCCTGAATATTCAAGTTCGCCTGAATAACTCGACTTCGCCAGCAGAGATAAGTTCACCTAATAACTTAGCTTCACCGGAATGATCTATGTTGATCCAAGTTCACCTGAATTGATCGAGCCTTACCTGATAGCTTCACCTATGAGGTTCATCTATATGCTCTAACCTCGCCTGCAAGCTCGCCAACCTCGCCTGAATGACCAAGCTCGCCTAAATGTTCAACCTCGCCTACACGGCTTGACCAAGTCAGCCATTAAAGTTTGAAATGTGAAAGTGGTTGTGCCCACTTTCCATATTTTAAGGGGGTGGTTACAGGTCATTTGTCTCTATAAATAGCCACTAATGGATACAAGAAAAGGGGAGACAAAGGGTACGAAGGGTGCGGAGGCAAGGAGACGAACCTAGCATCTTATGCATTAGGTTCTCAAATATCCTAGATCGGATATTCGAACTACAATAAAGCTTCTATCACGCGATGAAGCTTATTCATAGTCGTATTCGAATCCTTAAGAGAAGAGGACCGAACTTTAAGATATTGGCACACTCAACCTTTAAGCAATCAAGCATTTGCTCAGCCTTTCAAGCTATTTGGTGGAAAATTTATAGTAAAAAGAATGAAAGAAATTTGATTTATATTCTCTCGATCTTAATTAGAATTTGGATTTTCGATTACAAAAGAGAGGAGAATTGATCTGAATTCTCTCCTTTGTTTAATTCTGGGTTCTTCACGCTGGCGATAGAGTGCCTCACTCGAATGCTCGCGTCGAGTTTTCTCTCCGTTGACGATCCGAATATCTTGATTCACTGGAACGATATCTTCTCCTCACGATTCGATGCTGTGGAGAACTTGCATGGCAAGTTTGAAATTAACTCTGGATGAGTTGATAACTCTGAATGAGTTTGAAACTCTATGAAAGAGTTGATTTAACCAAAATCGGTTTATAAGCCAAGGAAATGCTCCAAGAACTTTGTTACTGCAGGAAGCTCGAAGATGATCTGCTGTAGGAAGCTTAAAGATGAAATGAAGGAGCCAATCTCTAGATCTCCAAGATCCTCCAAGATCCAAAAGATCCAAACTCAGTTGAGTTTACCCCTATTTATAGGGGATTAAGGGGTATAACCGCCCCCTTAATTCGCTCTTAAGTGGGGCTGAATAGGGTGTAACTGCCCCCTTAAACTGCTCCCCAAATCGTGGGAAAAACGGTTTTGAAACCGTTCAGTTCGTGCTTTGAACGAGTCAAACGCTGAAAAATAGCGTTTAGGGCCCGAACTCTGCGTTTTAGACTAAAAACGCAGAGTTAGGCTTATTTTGGTGGCTGAACGCACAGGTCGCGCTGCGTTGTAAATCTGAAATGCAGAGTTAGGACGCAGAGATGAACTCTGTGTTTTAGACCTGAGATGCAGCATTGGGCTCTGCATGAATGGATCTGAGACACAGAGTTGGGCTCTGTATGAACTCTGCATTTTTGGACCTGGGACACAGAGTTGGGCTCTGCATAAACTCTGTGTTTTGAATCCACGAACTCTGCGTCTGGACTTGAATGTTAGGTATGACCTCTGCGTTTTGACTCTGGAACGTGGGTATGACCTCTGTGTTTTGATGTTATAATACAGGGATGACCTCTGCGTTTTGATTGTGAAACGCAGGGATGATCTCTGCGTTTTGATGTGAAGAGACCATCAGTTTGTGGTCTCTTTTGCTAGAGCGTTGCAAAGACTGTCATCTTGTAATCTTCATCTTGGCTCCTTAAAAATATAAGAGTCGTCAGATTGTAACTCCCGATGTTGATTGTGAACGCTGTTGATTAGAGCTTTCATCAGTTATTGTGAAGGTCGTCGGATTATAACCTTCATCGATTTACGTGAAAGTTTTCAAATTATAGCCTTCTGGAAGTCGTCAGATTGTAACTTCCATCATTAGTGTTTGATGGGAGATCAGCTATCTGTTGTGATTTTTAGACAGCCTACACAAGCATTCTTAGCTCGGGTACTCGAACTCCGACAAAATTTCTATCATGCGACGAAGTTGGTTTGCAACCTTGTTCGAATCATCAACGGGAAGCAAACTTGACTAAAGCATCGAGAGAGGCATCCTATCGCCCTAAAAAATCCCACGTTAAACAAAAGAGAGATCAAATCAATTCTCTCTTCTTCTATGTAAAAGCGATTTCCAATTTGTAACACAAATTTAATCAATACAAATTTGAGATCAATTTTTACGACCTATACAAAGCCATAACCATAACAACTAAGCTGTAACCATGTGAACTAAGTGATGACTATAATGACTAAACATTAACCATAACAACTTAGCCATAACCTTAACAACCAATCTATAATCTTAACAACCAAGCCATAAGCTTAACAACTAACCCATAACCTTAACAACCAAGCTCTAAACTTAACAACCAATCCATAACATTAACAACCAAGCCCTAACCTTAGAAACAAATCCATAACTTTAACAATCAATTTATAACCTTAACAACCAACGAATAGCCTTACCAACTAAGTTGTAACCTTAACAACATTGCGTTAAGCTTAACAACAAAGCCATAATCTGAATGCACAACATTATAACAGACATTCCAAAAGGGTATCATCCAGAACATATTATTAGATGCTAATACAAAACGTTACTAAGTAATACATATGTTTAGCAACTAGATAGGTTCATTGTAAGTTTGTCGATGTGACATTCCATGTGGTAATGGGAGCACTTAATAGGATGAGTGTTTAGCGACTTGTTGTTTATTCGTCTAGTATATGGTCTTCCACGTCTTTTTTTAGTAATGGGAGGCTTTAACAGACGATCTTCTAGTGGTACAACACGCTTCTCATAATCTGCAATAGGAAAGAGGATTGGTTTATAAGTTGCTATGAATGCTTCAACCATTATAAACCAATCATAATATTGATAAATGTTTCGTCCCATCCAAGTAATTGCAGCACAAGCGTGCTTGCAAGGAATGCAGGTGATATCCCAAGACCTGCATGAACATGTATGATTCTTCAATCTATATGGAAAGTTTTATTAGATTCAACTTCCACAATGTCTTTTATCGAATGTTTAATATACAAGCAACTTCCATGATGAATATTATCATTCAACACTATCTCTGCTTCCGGACATAAATATCCATACCATTTCGCTGCCATAAGCCTTCTTTCATGCATGCGCTCCATGATTTGCTTTCGTATCGTCTCCACCAAAGGTAAGATTCGTAACATTCGTGCCTTTCTTATCCAACTATTGAAGGACTCAGCAATGTTCGAAGTAACATGGTCATACCTGTAAATCACATAAAAAAATTCATAAGTTTGCCTGTAACCTTAACAACCAACACCTAACCTTAACAACGAAAAGATAAACTTAACAACAAAACTCTAACCTTAATAACAAAAAGGCAAACTTAGCAATAAAACTCTAATCTTAACAATGAAATGGTAAACTTAACAACAAAACTCTAAACTTAACAACCAAAATCTAACCTTAACAATGAATCTGTAGACGTAACAATAAAACAATAACCTTAACAACAAAACTGTACCCTTAACAATCAAAACCTAGCCTTAACAACAAATCTGTAGACTTACTATAACCTTAACAACTAAAATGTAGCCTTAACAAATAAAGTTTAAACAATGTTATCATACCTTATACCAGGGAAATAAGTATTTGCTCATCTCTCCGGTGAGTATTTCATTGTAGTAACATAAGCCCTTTGATCGATCGATGCCAATTCTTGCATGTAATCATCCCATTCGGAAATTGTGTACTTATAAGCCGCAGTTTATAATAAATCACCCAAAATTTAAGCAACATTTGCATTGTGACCCAACTCCTTCATCTTTTTTTTTTGAAATTCTCAATTAAATGCAGAACACACCTTGAATGGAAAGTATCTGAAAAGAATTCCTCGACAGCTACCCTAATACCATTGTTGGTATTAGAAATCATTACCAGTTGATGTGGAGGATTGTAAGGTTTTTTCCTATCATATAGTATCGTCCACACTCCTTGTAAGAATCATTTCTAATTATCCTCATTCTCCTGGTCGCATACGCAATAAGCAAGAGGAAATATTCCTTGGTTGTCGTCATATCCTGTGGCACTAAGTAGTATACCTCTGTAGCAGTCTTTAAGAAATATTTCATCAAAAAACAAGAGAAGCCTACATCCAACAATGAACCCTTTAATGCAGGTATTATAACTTATGAACAAACCCCTAAACCTTCTGTCATTAATTAGCATCAATAGCAACACAACTTCCTGGATTAGTTGCTAGAACCATGGCTTTATACCTACATAAATATAACAACAAAGCAGTAACATTAGCAATCGATTCATAACCTTCATAACAAACTTATAACTGTAACAACCAATAGATAAACTTAACAATAAATATATAAACCTAACAACCAACTGATAGTTCTAACAACCAACCCATAACCTTAACAACCAAATCATAACCTTAACAACCAACACATAACTTTAACAGCCAACGCATAACCTTAACAATCAAAATATAATGTTAGCAACCAATACATAACCTTAACAACTAAAACATAAGGTTATTAACTAATACATAACCCTGACAACTTTAAAAAGAGAATAAAAGAATTTATCATCTCAGTGAATCATACACCTCATCATCGTCACCGAACAGGTTCTGTTGTGCTCTCTCTTTGCTTTTCCACACTTTACAGTAGTTAATCTTAATGCCATAATATGAGAGCAAGTCGTTCTTAATATCAATTGGACAAAGATCTAGCTTAACCTTCAAAATATATTGTATTTGGCTTACAATGAACTTTCTTGATACCCTTGAGTTGCCAACATTAGCTCGGTGTTGACCGCAAGTGTTGGTAGAACAAATTTTTTTATAGATATATTTGAGGAATTTCTTAGTGGGGAAGCAAACAAACATCCAAGGGCAATCCAGCGTGTCCCTGAATCGGCAATGAACTCTTATACGTTTTTGTTCATTATGGTAAAAATCATACTCGAACCTTTTCGCAATTGAGTAGTATTGAAGTGCTAATCTAACTTCAGCAACACTATCAAAGTTTTGACCAATTTCATGTATGGTTGTGTTCTACTCAGCTAGAATCTTGGTTTGGTTGTTAATCATATCTTCCATCAACATGATCGAGTCGTCAATGGAATTGTCATTAGGAATACGCTCATCATTACATGTTTGGGTGAGCGTAGCAGCTACGCATCGTGAATTTTTTATCAGGATATCCTGTAAAAGTAAAAAAAATACATTAATACTTAACAGCTAGCCGTAACCTTAGCAACCAGGTCATAAAGCTAACAAAAACTCATAAATATCTGCTAAGGTTAACAACAAATTCATAACCTTAACAACCAAGCCCTAACCTTAATAACCAACACATAACATTAACAACAAACTCGTAACCTTAACAATAAACTCATAACATTAGCAACAAACTCGTAACCTTAATAACAAACTCATAACCTTAGCAACCAACTCGTAAACTTAACAGCGAACTCATAATCCCAGCAACCAACTTAAAACTATCTTATAAGGTTGACAACCAACTCATAACCTTAACAACAAAGTAATAACCTTGATAACCAACTCATAACCTCCACAACTAAAGTATAAGGTTAACAACCAACTCATAACCTAGCAACGAATTCATACAAAAATTAAAAGTGAAATGCTTACACATTTTCTAGAGAAGTTTGGGTGTTCTGAGAAGTTGAGGATTCCCCAGTGGAGGCAACATACAAGTTTATGTCTGTAAATCCATTACGACAACAATACTCGAATATCAAGCTCAAGCCATTGTCATTATCAATTGAAAAACTGAACTTATTTTCCCTTTCGGATATGTATTTCAATGAAAGAGATTGTAATGGTAGTTTAAGCCTTTTGGGACACTTGATATTTCAAGCTAATGGTTTATGTAGACTCATTGATAAGTATGAAGACACCCTCACCCTCTTTGTTACTTTTTGTATTTGTAACCATGCAAAGAATGGATTCATCCGTTATTTTAAAGAAAAGTAGTTGAAAAATCAAAGATGATTTATTAAGGAGAATTAAGTGGTCGGGAGAGAGTAGTTGGGGTAAGCAAAGGGGGGGGCGATGGATTTACTGCAGGGGAGGAGAGGAAATTGTTAGAATTTGGAGGGAAATGAGGTTTTTCCCATCCAAAACCACATTCTAATCATCATTTAATGCCTACAGTAGTATTGTTCACTCTCCGGTAACCGGCTTGATAGAGTGACAAGCTGTATAAGGGCATTTTGGAGAAAATTTTTTATTTTTACACGTGGAGTCACGTGGGGAAATTTTTGTGGGCTAATGCCCTGTTTGGATGGAGGGTAGAGAGGGGGAGGGGAAGAGAAATGAGGTTTTTACCTTGTTTGGGAGTTTTTTTAAGGAGGGTAGAGAGGAGAAGGAAGGGGAAAGGATGTTAAAATTGATTGGTTTTCTTTCCCCCCCGATTTGGGCGGTAGAGGAGGGTATAGGAGGGTAAAGGGGTGTAATGACATTCTTACCCTCATCAAAACAAAAAAAAGGGCTGATGCGTTATTAGTATAAAGTCATTTATGTAAATTTACAAATATTTACTTCCTTTCACCTTCATTCACCTTACTCAACTCCCAAACAACATATTACAATTCTCTTTCCTTCCTTTCCCTTCCCTTACCATTGTTTACCTTTCCTTCCCTTCCCTTAGTAAACTCCCAAACACACCATAAAGGAATTTCGGGATGGTTTTTAAGGGGTTTGGGACCATTGACGTCTTGGGGTGGGGGGTGCCGTAACACTTGTATTGATTTTTGGGGCCAGAAGCAATTTTCCCTCTATAATTTACGGATTTGAACCGATCAGCCCCGATGCGGCCCGATATCTACCAATTTCCTGCTTCCCCATTCCAGCAATTCCAACGCACCGTCAGCTGCTCTAATGGCTTCTTCGACTCTCATCCCTCCCTCCATCATCCCACCATTTCCCTCTCCTCTCCCTCGCCAGAACCCAACAATCCAAACCCCCTCTTCTCCCGACACCACCAACGTCGTCTCCTTAACCTCCTCCATCGCCGCCTCCGCCCGCCGCGGCCTCCTCTCCGACGCCGCCTCCACCTTGTCCCTCATGCTCTCCTCCCCATCCTCCCAACCCAACCACATCACCTTCCTCACTCTCCTCTCCTCCTGCGCTGACTTCTCCTCCTCCTCCTCCTCCTCCCCCCTCGCCTTCCCCCTCGGCCTCTCCCTCCACGCCCACCTCCTCAAACGCTACCCCCTCTCCTCCCCCGACCACGTCGTCCTCCTCCTCAACACCGCCCTTCTCGACTTCTACGCCAAGGCCAACCGCCCCAACCTTGCCCGCCGAGTGTTCGACCGGATGCCCGTGAGGAACTCCTTCTCGTTCAACGCCATGATCGCCGGCCACATGCGCAGCCGCGAGCTCGATCAGGCGGTCGCCCTCTTCCGCCACATGCGCGAACGTGACAAGGTCTCGTGGACCGCCCTCATTGACGGCTTCGTCAAAAACGGACTCCTCGAAGAAGCCCTGCACCACTTTCAAGAAATGCAGCTGACGGCCCAGATTGTGCCTGATTACGTCATGATTATCTCTATTGTGGCGGCGTGCACGGGTCTTGGCGCGCTTGCTCAGGGCATGTGGGTGCACCGATACGCGATGAGCCGCGGCGGCGGCGATCTCTGTGGTAACATTCGGGTAGCTAATTCTTTCATTGACATGTATTCTAGGTGCGGGCGCATTGACCTCGCTCGCCAGGTGTTTGATGGCGTGGATGCCTCTAGAAGGACAAGGGTCACTTGGAACTCAATGATCGTCGGATTCGCCATCAACGGCTGCTGTCGTGAGGCGCTTGATTGTTTTAGTGAAATGCAGAAGATGGGTGTCCAGCCTGACGGCGTTAGCTTCACCGGAGCGCTGAATGCTTGCAGTCATGCTGGTTTGGTCGATGAGGGACTTAATTACTATAAACTTATGCAAAGGAAATATAGTAAGATCCCGATGAGAATTGAGCATTATGGGTGTGTGGTCGATTTGTTAGGCCGAGCTGGACGGCTAGAGGAGGCGATGGACTTGGTGGAGAGAATGATGCCGGTGATGGGTCCAAATGAGGTTGTGTTGGGCTCTCTACTTGCGGCTTGCAGGATGCATAAAAACGTCGGTTTGGCTGAGAAGTTGATGGGCTGGTTGGTGGAGCTGGAGCCTGACACAGATTCAAACTTCGTGCTGTTGTCTAATATATATGCGGATGTCGGGAGATGGGATGGAGCTGTGAGAGTGAGGAACATGATGAAGTCGCTCGGGATAAAAAAGAGTCCTGGATTCAGTGGTGTGGAGATCGACGGCGATTGCCATGAGTTTGTGTCTGGAGATAGGAGGCATATGCGATCGGAGGACATATATGATGTGCTAGAACTTCTCAGGTTTGAGATGAAGATGCGTTGTTATGATGGCTATGATTGTGAACTCCAACCATTTATCGGTTGATCATCTGACAGTGGATGAACAGAAGTGCATTGTTCTCTATACTATTTACAACATATGGCGAGGCAAAGAAGAGGCCCTCGTTCAATTAAACATGTAGAGATGCAGATGCCGATGCCGATGCCAATGAAGTGGGTTCTTCAGGTTATTGCTCGGCAAGTGAGGGGCAGCAAAGAAGGTTTGCATATATGCAAACCTGAAAGCTGTCATAAATACTGAAAGCAGACGTGTTACCTGATTGATGGACCGAGGTGTGACCCTGTCATTGATACAAGGATCTAAGATTGCAACAGATTTTGAAATTTCTTGATGTGGATCTTGGGAATCTGGTGTTGGAGTTCTCGTCTTCTCAACTACTGCTCACTATGTATTTGTGGACTTTCTAAATCCCACATTAGTGTTTTTATAGTCGTCTAATCAATGAAGGATTTTTTTTTTTTTTGGGAAACTGTAGAAGGAAAGCTCAGCAGCAACTATCAGTATTTGATGAGTTAGCCACACTGACCTGATTGACATTAGTGCAGAGTGACAATGAAATGTCAGGTGAAACTATCCGTGACAAGTTCAGAGTTATTCCCTTCTAGTAGGCTAAAATTCTGAAGCACTTTGCGCCTAATGTTTTCCCTCATTTTTATGAATTTTAATCTGAGTTTTTTATGCAAGGTCAGATATGCTCTCGGGATCGTCCCCTATTTTCTTACTAGTTTTGTAAATATTCTTTTGGTTTTTTTTAGTATTAGTCCCTTACATCTGAGCTATTTTGTATTAGTCCCTCAAATCTAAGTATTTTGATATTAGTCCCTCAAATTGTTTTAAGTTGTTGATTTTAGTCCTTTCAAGTTAGTGGATGTTAAATCTATAGGGGAATATTCTGTTATCTATACCTGCTGCATTTATGGGACAATTATGCCCCTCACCAAATTAAAATTCATCAATGCATAATTACAATTTAATCAAATTAAAATTCATCATTGCATAATTAAACCCTAATTAAGATTAAACCCTAACTCATCCCCAAAGTTACTACAACCAAAATCTTTAAACTCTAATCAAACATACAATGAGAGAGAGAGGATGTCATGTAGGGCCTGATTGGTTCATTTCCTTCAAAAAAAAGGAAACACAAAACCATGATAAAAACCATTTAAGTACATTTCAGAGGGTTTCTCATATTTGAGTTTTTTGGTTTGTTTTGCCTTGAAATCGTAGGCTGTAAAAGCATTGTTTCTCATTTTTTGGTTTGTTTCAACATCTAAAAATCAAGAAATCTGATAAGCATTCTTCATTTCTTCAACTTTCTATGTTTGGTAGGCAATAAAAAATAATGAGAAATGTTGTTTAAGATCACCAATGTGAGCTTACCACTCACAAAAGACAACAAAGTTTTTATAATACCAACATAATTTTGAATTGATGGACCCAACGGTTATGTATGGGCAACGGTAAAAAAAAGAGCAACCAACAGTATAAGCTGCATATATATAAGCATTGTAGCATGAGTAGCTATCTTCAGCTCAATGTTGATTTTGTTTTGTAGAGATTGCATTATGTGAGCAAAGCTTTTCATCCCAAGGGTCTCAATCTCAAGCATATTTGAGCTATGCTTTTATCCCAAGGGTCTCAATCTCAAGCAACTGTGGTAACTTGTTTCTGTAAATTACTAACACCATTAAAGCTCTTTCAAAAATGGATTGAACAAGGAAAGATACTTTTGGGGCTGCACCGAATACCCAAATATGTAACGCAAATTTTTTGCCTGGGCTGAAGATGAGCTTAATTTCGAGTCTGCTACAGCAATACATGCCTGTCTAGAATTTCATCAAACATGAGAGGAAAGCAACACGGTTTTACCCCCTTTCCTCCTAGGAGCTGTTTGTTTCGTTTAAAAACAGCAGAAAATGAGCTTTAGAAAATTGATAATGAATTTTTTTTTTGTATTTTTCTTCACAATCAAGTGTTTGGTTTACAAAAAGGAAAAGAAAGTGAGAGAAAGAGGAGGTGCTATCTAGGCATTTTCCACGGAAAATTTTCCGCTCTCAAAGGCCCAAAATCGCCCGAAAATGTTCCGCTCTTAAAAACTTCTGAGATCTTTCTAAGCTTTTTTTTCCCGTAATTTATTCAGTTATTAATTTTTGAGTGAGAGAGGGTCATGATGAGCGATGATGGTGATCGCCGTCTCCTCATGCGGCTGCCTCGACCACTGCGGCGCCGGGCCTAACCTCGCCGTCATCCCGCCGGGATCCGACGTTGGTCACTATGGCAGAACCGCGCGCCGCTGGCGTGCTGGCGGAGATAGGTGGGCCCCAGTTCGACGCCGAGAGGAATCTGGAAGCCCTCGCTTTGAGGAAGAAAAGGGAGGGTGAGGTTGAAAAGGGCTTTGATGGGTGGAGGAGAACGAGGAGGTTGGTGGCGGTGGCTTGGGGAAAGGTGGGAGCTTTGATGGGAATGAGGAGATGGTTTGGTGGAGGATGCCATTGGAGGTGCTGAAGCTGTGGGTTTCAAGGGCAAGGCCTGTGTGGTCGATCTCCATCATGGCGGCCATTGTTGGGTTTGTGATGCTGGGAAGGAGATTGTACAAGATGAAGCAGAAGGGGAGGATCATCCCTCTGAAGGTCGCCATTGTTGACAAGGTGAGATTTTTTTACTTCTTTTGGATTTATTGTTGTCATGTGATTTGAGATGGATTTGTGTTCAAGATGAGGGTCTTGCTGCTAAGGACACAAATAATTAGGAATCTATTCACACATCAATTATTTTCTTTTTTTTTCTTAAGTTGAATCAAACTAAAAAAAGTGGCGAAAAATAATTTTAGTCTATATTTTTTTAGCGAAACAAACACAAAAATACTTTTATGGAAAATGAAGAAAACATAAAAAAGTGAAGGGAAATCTATTCCTTTATACAAAAGGGAAAACCAAAGAGTCACTGGTCATGCTACAGTAAATGCTACAGTAGATTTACTGTAGCAGTATAACTGTAGATGGTAAATAATTAAAGAATATTACTGTAGCAGACGGGTATACTGTAGCGTTTCGAAATGGTACTGTAGCAGCGGGATACTGTAGCATTCCCAAAAAATCAAACCAGGGCATGTAAAAAAGAGGGAATACTGTAGCAAAAAAAAACCCGTGCTTTGCACGGACAGCAGACTAGTTGTTTTTGAAAAAGGAAGGAAACGAGCCAAACAGCCCCTTAGTTAATACTGGGCTCGTCATTAGCAACACCAGTCCGGCCCAAGAGGGTACGCGGTACTAGCAAAACCAAACACCCATCGCCTCATTCCAATTGAAAGTTCACGTGGTTTTGCTTCTCTCTTCCTTCATGTCCGATGTTCCATCCTCTGCTGGATGTTCTCTCGTCTGATTTCGTCACCCGCTGTTCTCTTTCAGCCTCC
>BQKN01000164.1:18317-40255 GCA_022839385.1 Asparagus kiusianus | reverse complement strand
CCCCCCCCCGACCAAAAAAAAAAGAAAAAAGGGAAAAAATCCTAGCTCCGCCACTTTTGTTGAACACCATGATACCATTAATCCTTAACCTTATTTCTTGGTCTTTAGTAAAAGATGGATTGAATAAGAAACTGGGCATGAGCTTCTTTTTGCTGATTGAGCTATTGTATGCGTTGCTACGGGTATTATTTACCTGGTTATATTCGGCACTAAATTGATAATATGACTTTTGTATATAACTATTTGTTTATAAAAGCTTTAGTGACAATTTTTTACTATTATTTATAATTTGAATCTCCTAACCAATTAATAAAGTAATATACCAATTAGCAAGTTTTATCATTTTTTTTATAATAGAGCCAAAAAGTATTTTTATTTATGAAATGTCTGATAAAGGTTAAAATCATCATCTGCAAGAAAAAAAAGGAGAAATGAACAGTGTTTTCAAGGTTTAAATTTTTTTTTTTCAAAAACGGAGCTAGAAAAGATCTATAATAAAGGTTAAAATCATCACCTGCAAGAAAAGGAGACAAGAATAGCATTTTGAATGTTCAAAAATTTTACTTAAGCTTTAGTAGCGGATAAAGGGCCAAATTTTGTATTGTAGCATACTAGCATGTAGAGTATGTTTAAGAAATGAAAATCACAGTGTAGCACGAACAACAAATTTAATATTCTGCCTCACTGTAACATGAATGGTGTTTGTTGTAGTATGAACGGTGATTTTAAGTTTTTGCTCTCAGGTTAAAAAAGCAGTAGATGTATATTGGTTAAATTCGAATATTACTGGTTTGGAAATATGATAACTAAAACATGAGGCAATTAAAATTTATATATTTAATTTTTTTACATTATTTTAGCTTCTTAACACTGTTGTGCTTTATTACCTTGAGTTGTCTAATGTTATATTAAAAGTGATTTTCTAAATTCTCCATTATTTCTGTAAAATATAATGCAAAGCATAACCCCAAGTTAACTACCTTGTTCATAAGCCTATTATTTAGGTTTACCTTGTTCTAGCTAAGTTTAGCATATGTTAGTAGGACTTTTTTCCGGGCATATTGAAGAATAAATTCACAATTAGTTTTGGATCTGTAATAGGTTTGTTTTCTCCTTTTACTTGTCTTAAGTTGGCTTGAATCCATTCCCATATATCAGGTTTGGATTCTTATTTCTATCCAGTAGGTTTTAGTCAACACGTGCACATTTCAACCCAATGTTCTCTGTTAAAGTTTTAGCATGTTGTCTCTGATATATGCAAAAGACATACCTTAATCTTTCTTTAAGTTTCATTGGGGATGACATTTACAAATTACAAGAAGGGGGAATTTTTTTTTATAGGTAGTGTCTGAACTTTCCTCCTTGCATGTGATCTGTGATCTTATTAAAGATAAATGTCTTACTCATTTCTGTTGTATATAATGCATGACACTTTCTTCTCGCTTTTGGTAGTGCCTGTTTGTTTCTGTGTGTCCTCCGGGATGTTTGGGTGGGAAGATATATTATAAAGGTTGCCAGTGTCTTATAGATCCCGGCATGTGAGTTGCAGGTATTTTGGGATGTGAGTGTCCAGGGGTGTGGTCCACGCAATTATATATGTTATTTTTGTTCGTCACACGATAAGTCTAACCCTTCTCCTATTTGTAAACTTCAGCCTTGGATTTGCACAACAATAATTATTAAGCCTGACCTAATTTCTCTCCAACAAGCAGCGACCACCCAAGTGTATTTTTGCTGACATCAGCATGATCCATATGTGAAGTTAGCCTCCCCAGCAGTGTCTTCTTTCTTCCTCCTGACCTCAACCTCCGAAACCCAACCCGACATCGCTCGAGTTTGCCGCCAAATTTGATCATTGATGACATAAATCTCATTTGACCGTGATGAAGCATCACAATTGATTGCTTTTTGAGTCTTCTTCAGATGCCTAACATAACTGCAACTTGCATGCAGAGATTACTTGTAGAAACTGGTTTTCGGAGATTACATATAGAAACTGGTTTTCATAATGTTTCTTTATATCGCAGAAGAAGAATTACAACCTTATTTTAGAATAAACAACATGCACCATGCATGCATGAAAAGGAAGAAGATAAAACCAAATAAAACCCTCACTGAAGTATCTTAACTAAAAAAGTAGCAGATAAAATCAAATCCAAACCAAAATGAAGATAAAATCAAATTTTTACTAAAAAAGAAGATAGAATAAAATCCTATTTCATTTCTCTAATAGTAAGTGCATTAAATTAAATCAAATCTCCAAAATTGTCTTACGTCAGAGGGGTTTTAGATTTCATACTCATAGTGCATAAAGCAAGTATTTCACAACCATATTTCATTTGACTTATGGAGAGTTGACTTAAAAAAACAATGAGCTGATAACTTTTCTATTATGATGAGAGAATAGGGTTGAATCATTGATCACAAGTGCTTTTAAGACGCATGAAAATGGGAAAGAATATCTTGTGAACTTGTAGTCCTGGCTTATCTACATTGAGCTCTAGCAAACTTGTAGTCCTGGTTCACATGCAAGTTTTTTTAGCCTCTCGTTATGCTTATTTCCATCATTTATCTCTCTTCCACCTTCATGAATAATATCATGGTAGTGAAAATTTCGGTGATTCGGTCATCAGTAGGAGTAAATTGCGAACATTGAAAAATGAACACGACACGTTACAGGTAGTGAAGGTCCAATTTTAAAAGGGACCTTTTTGATATTAGTCTTGTAAATCTTTCATTTCATGTTTAGAAATTAGTGCTTCAAGTCATTGAAGTTGCTATTATTCTATTCGTAATTTATTTTGAAATTTGTATGTCAAAATCATTGAAATTGCTAATAGGTCCTTCAATTCCTAAGTTATTTTGGAATTAATTCCTCAAATCATTGAAATTTCTATTAGGTGCCTCAATTCTTAAGTAAAATCTATTGTTGCGGGCTATTTGTTGTCTATCAGGTTCAAATTATTTGTTTCAAATTACTTCCTCCATTTGCTATATCTACTCTTGATTCGGGGGACTAATTTCAAAATATCTTTAGAATTGGGATACCCATTAGCAAGTTCAATGAGTTGAGGGACTATTTGAAAATAACTTAGGAATTGAGGGTCCTGGTAGCCCTTTCAATAACTTGAGCAACTAATTTCAAATAGAAAATATTTTAGGTACTAATGTCAAAATACCCCTTTTAAAAGTAGCAAGCATGTAGTGTTAGAAGTGGTTATTCTTTCCACCCCTAGCATCAAATAGTGATAATAAACAATTCATTTGGAGATTATTGCACATGCTAATTTTCTTGAACTATTCATTTTTGGACATTGAACTTGTTTATCTGGGTCTGAAAGGTCTAGGGACCTTGTAGTCAGTATTAGGGGTAAAAGACTCCATATTATATCCATATCCTTATTCGTTAAGATGCAAATATGGTTACTAAAATCTGTATCTGATAAGATATTGTTACGGATACATATATATAGTGAAATATATAAATCTGTATTCGAAATATTTGAAAATAGGTTGATCATACAATTGCAACAACTTTGATCCTTAGATTAATGGATCTAAAGTTAAATTTGGTGATCAAGAGATCTAGTCTTAGCTTTCAGATATAACGAATATATTAATGAACTCTCTTGGATCGTATGAACTATATATTTTTCAATATTATTGGGTTTTCTCATATCTGTTTTTGTATCAACATGTTTATCCGCTTATATATCTATATATTCATATCTGTATCCGATTTTAGCGGATATGAATATGAATTTTCCTTACCCAGTCATATCCGTGATTCATAGGCGGACACGGATATAGTAAGTATCATAGCCGAGCCATATCTGAACCGTTTGCATCCCTGGTCAGTATGCTTCCTAAAGAGAAGGGTAGAATGTTATCGCACGTTAGTATAATGAGTGCAGGATTTGATAATCATAGTACAAGTTGACAATATGACAATTTTATGTGCTTCCAGGCTTCCAGCTTTCAATATGAGCTGGTGGTCAGGCAATCCAGATATTATGAAATTATTAATGATGATATTTTGTTTCCAATCTCTTAAATATTCTAAAATCATTATGATAAACTATGTTACCCGGGTACTTCATTATTGAAGCCGTACCCGTACCGGACACGTACCCGACACTTTCCCGTACCCAAACTTCATGGACACTTCTTGAATATATGCATGCATTTATTATAACATGTACTCAATTAGACGATATATGTGTTAATTTAAAACACTTGTCAAAGACTTTCTGGACGTAGAGCTTACACTTCACATCTGTCTTTTGAAACTAATGGGATACGGGTCGGGTTCGTTTCAGTCCATACCTAAGCTCAAAAATATATAGTTAATGGGTCGTTTAGATGTCTAGTAAAAAAATGAGTAGTTTACAATTCACGATAATCAATATGATAAAATAAACTCAAAAATGTGATCGAAATTTTAATTCTAATGACACATGAAGCGGAAAAAAATTCTCATGTACATTATTAATTCTATATATATATATATATATATATATATATATATATATATATATATAGTCGTGTCCCCGTACCCAATATTTTACAGTTTTGCCGTGTCCCTTATCCGCCCCGTAATAGTACCAGTACCAGTTTCCATGCAACTTAGATGATAAATCTTCTTAGAAAAATAATGTTCGCCTGTAGTTAGTTTTAATGATGATGTATTGGAAGTTGTGATTCTTTTTTTTTCCAGCTGATATCAAAGCGGGCTTCATTCTTGAACAGCCGTTTCCACTACTTGTTTCTAACATCGGCAGGCTGGAGTATGATATTTTGGGGGAAATTGGAGTACCCAATACGAAGGTGTTATTCAAGCTATTACAGTCATCTAACCTTCTATTTAAGATGTCTTTAAAATATTCACTAAAAAAGGATCATTGCACCAGGTTTCCATCATTTCCATGCGTCCTTCAGATTCAACAAATTGGACATATGTGGACTTTGCTGTTCTTCCCAACCCCAAAACTGCATCGATAAGCTTACCAGCCTTGAGTGTGTTGAGGTCATCTTTGGTGGAGCTTGTCCTTCAACAGTTAAATCTATCTCTGACACCATCTATATTTGGGCAACCATCCTCTTTTGAAGTTATGAAGTTTCCTGGAGGCATTACGGTGATCCCTGCACAGTCAGCCTCTATCTGGGAGATAATGCAGATATTGTTTAACTTCTCACTGAACAACTCCATTGTTGAGATTCAGAAAGACCTTGAGGAGTTGAAATACCAGCTAAAAGTGGGGTTGAATCTGAGAGCTTATGAGGTGCTCATTCTTTCATCATGCATATTCTTGCAGAAACCAATCACGAGATGTTGATGATTATTTATCATTATCTACTACTTGTGCAGAATGTATATGTGCAGATAACAAATGTGAATGGTTCGACAGTGGCACCTCCGGTTATTGTACAAGCTTCAGTTTTGTCAGATTTTGGTAGCCGTAGTCTTCTTCCTGATCGTCTGAAACAATTGGCACAGGTGATCCAAGGGCCTCATGCAGAAAATCTTGGCCTTAATCACTCTGTTTTCGGTAAAGTGAAAGAGGTTGTGTTATCATCATATCTGGAGCATTCAATAGAATCCCCTACTCCATCTCCATCCCCCTCCCTGTCTCCATCCCCCTCTCCATCCCCCTCTCCATCTCCATCTCCTTCCAAAGGAAATCCTTATTCTGCACCTTCTTCGTACCCAACGATTCCATATTCTCCGGTTCCATCAGTTGGTCATACTCAACCACCATGTTTGTACTGCACATTTGCTCCAAGGAATCCACCTCCATATGCACCTGAACCTGAAAGTGGTCCAGAACCGCCTCAATCATCTTCCCCTCCCTCATCAACAGGTGATCTTGCTCCGCCTCCTAGACGTGGCCCATGTCTTTCTTCCTCATTGCCACCTAGTTCTTTGAGTTTTCATCCTCAAACATCTCCTTCTAACTATGCTCCAATGCCAGCCCTTTCTCCCCATCATGAACCTCCAATACCTACTAGTCCAATGGCACTGGAAGCCTATGGCCCCAGTTCACCCAAAAACAGGAGAAGCGCCAAATATCCAACAACACCAATATTGGCATCATCAAATATCTCTCCATCATCAATATGTGAGTTGCTTTTGCTTATTAAATTTCGTTGGCACTGTTGAAATTAAGTTTATCTCTGACTACTTAAGTCCTATTATACTTTTTTTTTCCTTTGATTTTTAAGATGAGGCATCATTATGCTAACCTGAATAATAGTAATATCCTCATATCCAACAAGTTTTTTTTCCTTGTTCAGCTTATTTTTTGTTCTTACAAGGTTTCTACTGATTTCATTTATTTGATTAAACTTTTATGGTACCTCATATCCTGTGCCCATCTTTGTCTTGAAACCTGTTTGTACTGTGATTAGTTCTGTAGGATGCACAAGCCTTAACATATGTGTAATTTACACTTGGCCTCCCATATTAATGCCGGCAAGACACTTCCCAAGCTCAGCCCCACATCTAGGTCTAGAGCCCAGCCCAAACAAAGCTAAGTGAGGATCACGTGATTGACGCTTCAGATTGTTTATTTGAAATTTGATGTATATGTACCCATATAGCTGTTGAAGTCGGTTCTCACTTGATACTTGACAAGTTGGGTTTATTTTAAACTGTTAACGAGAAATATTCGGGTTTATTCATTTGATGATTCACAAGATATGGTTTTCTTAAGCTATAAAAAATAAATTTTTGGTCTTTCATTGGCTTATTTATGTTTATAACTTAATATGATTTGATATTCATCCGTCTGTTCTTTAGATGTTGGTTCTCCCTAAATCATTAGCACTTCTCATAATTTATATTCTTCCTTGTCTTCTTATTTATTTATATACATCTAGGTGATGATCTGATTTCTTGCATATCATGTTGTCTGTTTTATGGTTACCTAATCTTTTGGATGGACATTTTCCTCCAATGTTACTTGATTTGGTAAATTTCTTAGGTAATAATATAATTCTAATGTCCTTTCCTGTTACTTGTTATAAGTAAATATTTACAGAACATTATAATAAGAAGATTTAAGTATTAAAGCCTATGAAATTTCATCCATATTTGAATAAACTATCTCATGCAATTTTTATCAGTAGAAAGTAGAAACTACCATGAAAACTTCTGTCGCAAACTTGGCCTGTTCTTTGGATGTGGATACATGTTTTTACCTTGTTGCGCTTATGCTTTTCTCTTCTTGTCTCTTTTCTTCATTCGGAATCCTCATCATCTCCCTCTCCTTGTTTACTACTAATCTAGTTATTTTCTTCCCTGTCAATTGACCCCAGTAATGCAGCATAAGGCATTTGGTCGCTGCTGTAATGCTTGGTGTGGAAAGAAATACAAGGATTAGGGTAGATAGTTTTATTTTTCTTCAGATTTTGGAACAGGGTCGGAGGAGAGATGGAGGGATGGTTGGTTTAGATATGAATTTGGGTTTTGGCCTGGTGCAAGGGGATTGAGAGTCTTTTCTGGAGATTACGATTTATCTTGTTGTCCTTTATATAAATATTTTGTTGTAAGCAGTATCATAGGAATGGAATTTTTTATTACTAACCATCTATGAAGCACGGACACACATAACATGAAGCCGTGTCGTGTCGTGTCCGTGTCGAACACACGTATCCTATGTATTTTTTAGGATTTGCCTCGTGTCGGCGTGTCGGATAGCCGTGTCGGATCCGTGTCCGTGCTACATAGCTAACCATGGATTTCTCTAAAAGATAAGTGCTTTCTAATAATATTTAAATATATAAAAAAACTTACTTCTTAGTAGCTTGAAGATATATTTTAAGAAAGAGTTTGTAAATATTAATTATCTATGCTGTCAGATCTAGCACCATACTCAGTAAAAAGAAGAGGGCTACAACACAGCTGAGAAGGCAACATAAGGCTTTTCCATATCAGTGAAATAACAAGCCATAACATTATCAGTTGCGGAAACGGATTATGACTACTCTCTGCAGAAAAGTAGATAAAGACAATAGGATGAGATATCTAGTGTACATACCTATAAAGACCTGTGACAGAAGATTTATGAAAAACACTTATAGTAAGCTCAATAGTCTGAAATAAAATAATTATCTCATTAAAATAATTCATCGCTAATTATACATGAAAATATAACATGTTAATTAAGAAACATAGAAAGTTAAATGAGCTATACATTATTATAAAGTGTTATACTTTATTATAGCATGCTTACATTATTTTTAACTACTATACTTTAAAGTGTTTAATTTTTTTGGGTGAGCTATAATAATGTAGAAAAATGCTACTATTTTATTAACTATTATACTTTTGATCAAAATGATAGTGTTAACCCAACAAGATACTATATGTGATGATTCTGTATGAAAATCCATGAATGTTTTATACTTCTCAATTTTATTTGTTTTTAAATAAATTTTAAATTCTTTCTTTCCATGAGAAGTAATTTTTTTATTTTTCACTTTGCTAATTTTTATTTTTTTCCCCTTATAAAGAGTTACCTGATTTTTATTTATTTATTTTTAGTTTGTCTAAGGATATTTATTTGTTAGTGATTAGACACAGTGTTTTTAAATGCGCTTTTGGGCGCGCGCCTTGGGCGCAAAGCGCTTCGACGCAACGGCATAGCGCCCCGCATCAGGTGCGGGGCGCTTCACTTGCGTCGGGCGCGCGCCTGGGAAGCGCCCCGAAGCGCCCGACGCCTTCGACGAGGCACCCACATGAGAACATGACTGTTTTTCTGTGGGTTATTGGGTATAAACCCACTTCCAACTTAAACCCGATTACCTTGTTAGGGTTTTGTCGCTCATCTCCCACACCCGAATCTCGATTTTCATTTGGGTCTCCACTCGGTAGCAAGATAGCGACGACTAGCAGAGCTTCTCTAGTAGCGACGGCGAGCGGTGACGGGTGACGGTGAGCGGCGACGGCGAGCAGGTATGTTACCGACGATGTTTTTCTACTACTCTTTTTTTTATTTTCGTTTTTCTGTTTTCTTTTCTTTTCTCCTCAGCGAGCTCGATATTTCTGCGTTCTCTTTCTTCTTCTTTTTCTTTTCTTTTCTTTTCTTTTCTTTTGTTGTTGCGTTCTCTTTCTCTGCTCCAGCCAATGTTTTTTCCTTTTCTTTTTTTTCTTTTCTTTTGTTGTTGCGTTCTTCTTTTTCCTTTTTTTTCTTGTTGATTATGAATTTGTTTGAGTTGTGGCTAAAACCATTCCTTTCATAATTATATCCTATCACTTCACAAAAGATCATCACTAGATTCACCACTTGTTCCCATTAGAGTAAAGAGTTACCGAAATGGATAATAAAGTATGCGTAAAATATGATATGATATAATAGAAATATTAATGATGGAGTTATATAATAAATATGATAGGATAATCTGAAATTGGTGGTATTAGATAATAGATATATGATGGAGTTATCACTTATCAGTTATATAATAGAAATTGGTGGTATCACTTTTTGTGGTATTAGATAATAGAAATTGGTGGTATCACATTTTGTAGTTTGGAGTGCGCCTTGCTTCGCTCGGGCGCGCGCATCGCATTGCGTCTTGCGCATGTGCGCGTAAACTGACTTTGCGCCCCGCATTGCGCCTTGCGCATTGAAAACACTGATTAGACATCATCGGGAATACAAGGTTTGAATATGAAAATGTTTGTCTATGATGGATATTGGATAATAGTTTTGTACGGTATAAATACAAATTAATTACATATATGCCTACTGATTTGATGTTGCCTACGCACCCTGCTTGATCAACTATTGCCCTCTTTAATTCATAAAGTTGGAAAAATAAAATTAAAAATCGAACAACTAAATTATGAGTTGATACTGAATGAAAAGGCAAACATGAGTAATAATTTGGCATTAAAACAAGCTTTTAGCTATTATAGCTTCTGTTTGACGAGGTCCCTAAACCTAGATAGAGTTGATCGTTCCAAACTTGAATGCTAGATAAACAAAACACAAAATGAGTGGTCTCAAAATAGAGATTAAGAAGGATGTGACTGGAGGCTTATTTTTGGTCTATGTCGGCTCCACATGAGATCGTCATTTCCTGTTTATAAATTTAACTAGGCTAGATAATAAATCCACAACCATATGAGGCATGAAGGAAGAAAATCAACATCCACCTTGTGCAAGGGTGATGAACTACTAGAGGGAGCCGTTCACGCTCTCTCGTTGTGCTCTGACAAAACCGATGTTGAGAAGCAAGCATCACCCTCTACTATTGTAAGGTTGGAGTTTAGAGTTCGCAGCGGGAAGGCACTGCTTCTCCAACCCCTCTTCCTTGTCCACCCTCTTCCCTTCCTCATCTTTTGTTCCACCATCATTAGCCTACTACCGTAGATTAAGCCTCTTTCAAGAAAAGAGAAAAGGGTAACATGCGATTTTTTGTTTTCCTAGGATGGATACACAATATAAATACATCCATCCATTATAGGTACTTAGGCTTAAACATAATTAGTGCTTAGGATTTAAGGTGTAAGAGGAAATTCTAAAGTGTTAAGAGTTCTAAAAATTCCCATTAAAGAACTAGGCTTAAAAGGACAAAAAAATTGTAATGAAAGATCACATAACCGAGAAAGTTGAGACTGATTAGAGACAAGAAAGTGAGAAGAAGGTATAAAGTTGACATTTGTTAGGAAAATAAAGATGAGGTGGTGAGACTATTATGCTCACAATGTATATTTAATGTTGTATCAACTTTGTTTCAATAATATTATAACTTGATACCTCTGATATGTAGTTTATTTGTAGGAAAAATTGTATCTAGGCCCCAAAATTGATAACTTCATATGACTAAGCCCTTGCAACTTTGGACCATGTGCAAAAGCTCCAAAAAACCCAAAAGCACAAATTCAATGTGTTTCAGCCCTTTGTTTCTTGCCATGTCATCACAGAGAGGAAAAACCCAACAAAATCCACAAACTACCCTCCCTCCCTCTCGCTGCCTCCCACTCCCCTTCACCATGTTTTTCTCTAAAAATATCTCTGCCCACCAAATAAATTCTCACAATCTCGACTCTGTTCGGCGCTATCGTCCTTGAGCAGTATTAGCCCCCGCCATCGTCCTTGTAAGCTTCTCTTTCAAGAAAAAGAAAAGGAGAGAAAAAAAAATAAAAAACACAATATAAACAATCTCGTTTTCTCCTCCTTTCTTCAGTCTAATTAAAGAAAGTATAATTATGTATATTAATTAAAGAGAGAAGGGGAAGGAATCAATAACTTCAGGAGGGAGGCTGCTAACAGGGGGACACCAATAGGGGGATTGCTAGTGGGTTTGATTTTATTTGTTTAATGTGTTTGAATTTTGAATGTAATTTTAGTTTTCTAGTGAGTTTTACTTCCTTTCTAGCTCTTTTTTTAATATTGTTTTTTAATTGTTTTAAGAATATGGGTTTCTCATTTTTGGTGTTTGGAATGACGTGTATGAGTTTTTCATTTTGGGTTTGATTTAGGATTTACACTAAAAAGATCTCTGCTTTATAACTAATATCAATGATGGGTAATCCATCTCCTCAGAGATTTAAGTACTTCACTGTGCAAAATTAGTATCATGGAGATGAAGAGGGAGAAGGGGAAATATATAATTTTGTAATAAAAAGAGAAAAATGTCATGGAGAACCTGCCGTGTAGTTGATGTTGTATTGTAAACATTGAAATTAGACAAACATATGACGTATGCGTTAAGTTTAATTGATAGATGTTAGCTATATAATTTAGTTGTTAAGTTTAGCAAAAGATGTCAAATATATGATATTATTTGTTAAATTTAACAAATAGATGTTAAATATATGAATTAACTGTTGAGTTTAAAAAATACATGTTAACTATTTTACTTATGTGTTAAATAAAAATTAACATCTATTATGTCAACTTAAATACCTATCGAAAATTAACAATTATCGTATAACGTTCAACTGTGAAACTTAGATATTAAACTGAATAGCTAATTAGTTGCTAAGTCATATATTTAACATCTATTTGTTAAATATATTTGTTAGTTTTTTGCGTGTAGGTTATGTGAAATTTAGTTTAGTTGTTGTTTGGAAATGTAAAGAGTTAATTGTATGGGTTCATTATGAACGATGAAGGATTGGCTGTGAATATTAGCAATTGGATGCTAACTTTACTTGTTGTATGTTAAGTTTGTAACACAACTATTAAATTTATATGGTACATGTTAATTTTAAACATTGATTCTTAAGTTTATCCATTGGTTATTAAGTTTAGAGTCTAACTGTTATGTTTACCCATTGGTTATTATGTTTAGAGTATAACCGTTATTGATTGTTAAGTTTAGGGACATTTGCAAAAAATATCCTAGTCAATACCTTAGCAGCACTACAAAACAACACAAAAATATAAAAACAACAAAAATGCACCAAGAGTGTCTTTTATGTTTTTCATAATTAGCTGCTATTTCACAATGTAGGTTAAAATAAATCCTATTTCTTCTCCATTTCCTCTTTAATTGGAGTAATAAGAGCCTCCAAATACTACTCCATCCAACCATCTCCAGCTCAAAAGTTCCTTGTGAGAATCATACATAATAATACAATGTAAATGTAGAGTTGTTGGTGAAAGGGTGGTCTAAGGAGAAGCAGTCATTGCAGCTAGGAGATGAATAACAAGATGAATCAAAGCATGATCTTTTATAGAAATAAAGGACAGGGTAATCCGTTGTCTACAACTACCAATAGGCCAAATTGACGATCTATACAAAAGAAAAAGCTCATTTTCCATAGCTTGGCACGATTTTTCCGATGAAAAAAAAACATCAAAATTAAAATTTCAAGAAATTACCATCGCCTAGCCAAGCCGCAAGAGGTCTCATCTCTCTGGCACAACATCCTTCACCATCTCTTCATCTTCATCATCTTCACCATCTTCACTATCAATATTTGAATCTCTACCCTTCAAAAACGAATTTAGTGTCATAAAATCCTAGAATTTCGACCTCTCCAAGTTTGGATTTAGCACCATAAAAAACCCTAGACTTTAGACCTCTGAAACTCCTGGCAACAGGCGACGACTTAATGTGGTATTGCTCCAATACCACAACAAGGGATGGAGGTGAGATGGCGAGAATTTCTTTGGTGAGCGGAGATCTTTTTGGAGGAGTTCTTTTTAGCGGGGGTTGGCAATTTGGGGGTTTTTGGGTTTTTTTTCTCTCAGTGATGACATGACACTAGACAACGGGCTAAAACAAAAATTTTCCAAACTTTTAGGGCTTTTACACATGGTCCAAAATTGTATGGGGCTACTCATGAGGTTTTCAATTTTGGAGCCTAGATACAAATTTTCGTTATTTATAACCATAGTGAGCATTAAATCTATGAGAACACTTTAGATAACCATTGTATAAGGCATGCAATCTTCTAATGTTCTAAATATACATATAGTTTCCATCTACGTTGCATGGGTATGAGTACCTGTTTACGTACACATGTATCGGTCCAGGACACTGCAAATTTGTAAAAGATAGGGTGCGGGAACACGACTATATAAATATTTATATACATATATATTAAATATTGGAGTTAATAATTTATGAGAATTACGATGAGAATTAAAATTCCTACAACATTTTTATGTTTCTTTTATTATTTGGATTATAAATTGGAAAGTCACTAGTTCTTGAACTAGATATCCAAATGATCCTTCAAAATCATAATTCGGAACTTGATCTATGTCCAATGAGTTTCAAGAAGTGGATGTGAAGTGTAGGATACATGTCTAAAAAATGTATGAAATGTATGTCAAGTGGTTTAAATTAAAACATGTATTGTATAATTGAGTAGATGCCCCAATAAATATATGCATATATGCAAGGAGTGTCCAAGGAACTAGTACGGGTATGTGTAGGGTACAGGTACGGCTTCATATTAGAAGTACCCACATAACATAGGTTTCCATATACCTATGCGGCGAGATCCAAGGCACAAAGTTGGATGGGGTGATGATGTTGTAAGGAATGAGTAGCTTTGTGGGGAAAGTTGGCTTCTTGTCATAGTTGAGTGGACTTTGATTAGTTATCTGCCTGTGTTCGCAAAGGAGCATTAGAGGGGGCAGAGCTTGGTGGCGATCAAAAGATTCTCTGATGCTCAAGTCAGTGCTTTTAGGAAGAAGATTCTCCAATGCTCAAGTCAGACTTTTAGGCAGAACGCTCATCTAAAAGACTTGAAAGTAATCGTATGAATGTAGGAGGGATAATGTAGAACATACCTACACGACAAGATCCAGGGCACAAAAGTCTGATGGGATTGTTGGGAAAGAGTAATTTTGTGTGAGTAGCTTTGTGGGAGAACTTGGCTTCTCGTCACTGTTGAGTAGACTGCTAAATGATTTGCCTGTGTTCGCAAGGGAGCATTAGAGGACCTGGAGCTTGGTTCTGATCAAAAGATTCTCCGATGCTTAAGTCAGTGCTTTTAAGAAGAATGCTTAACTAAAAGAGTTGAAACTAATTGTATGAATGTAGAAGCTGTAATGTAGAACATACCTTGGTTTTTGGAGATGGTTTTATATATTGAGCGGAAGGGATTGCTTTCTGTGTTTGTTATCTGCGGCATAAGATTACAGATGTCGACCTGTAGTTGATTGTTTGTTGCATGCCCACACTTTTGGCAGTGGCCTAGGGTACCTGACCTAACCGTGCCAATGCATTAATCATGCTAATATATTGATACAGTTGGTGATTTGATTTGAATTGGCGTAGCCACTGATAGAGTGAATTGGCACTGGGTAACAGGGTCTTGGGTTTTCTTAGGTTTTAGATGAAAGATCAAAGACAATGTCTGTCCTTACTAAGTTGAGAGTAAGTCAATGTCCTCTCTCCCGTGTATCTCTCTTTGTTAGAGAGAGATGCAGAGGGAGAGGGAGGATAAAAGGTGAAAAAATAATATTTGACAGCTGTTAATTCCGATTGTTAACTGACAGTCGCTAACTGCTAGGCATGTAGTCAAAGAGTATTAATCGGTCAAACGAATGATAGTAGTGATTGTTGTGTGCTATGCTAATATATCACAAACAAGAAATTAACACAGAAAAGTTCCCTGCTTAAAGCTCGCCAGGTTTGAGCATAGTTGTGAGTGGCGTACTGGACATAATCTTCAGCAGAACATTCATTTATCCATTTGATTTGTGAAGTTCTAAGAAAACTAATTGCTTTTGCTTGCAAGACGAGATTTCTGTTAATGGCTGCATACATGCGATTTGAAGAGGCCTCTTTTTTGCGATATGGTCTTGTTCTAATGCATTATCAATTAAGAAATGCGGTCTTGTCCTAATGCATTCTGGATTAAGAACATTTTCTTAACTCTGTTACCATTTTAACCTCACAATGAGGGTCCTTATTGTGGAACTCAGTTGACTGTCAAGTGCTATGTCAGCTATGACGACAAACTCTTTGCCCAACTTGGCAGAGGAAGATGCTTTCTTTTAACCACCTTGTTTAGGTGAGGAAGACTTGTTTTCTTGTATGATTAGATGCTGATAGTTGCTGTCTAACTGTGAGAAGTAATGGGATTTCTTGTTGTGTCCTAAATAAGTCGCTGTGACATACAAGATGAATGGAACAATGGACTCTTTCGCTCAGTTTCTTTGGACAAATGTTAAAATATCATCTTATGTAAATGCTTTGCTGAAACTTCAGATAGCTTGTTGGTGTTATTCTTTTGATTATTTGCAGCTGGTGCGGGGCCCTTTTTTGTTGAAAAACGGTTGATTGTATTGTTAATGAGCTTTTTGATTCTCCCTCTGCTGCTATCCTCTTGATCCATGTTTTAATTCTGTGTCACTTCCATTGCCATTTTGTTGCGCTTACTGATGGCAGTTGTTGCAGGAGGTTACATATGGCTTGGCAATTGAAAGGCAACTCCCAACATATTAAGCTTATTGATTAGGGTGCTGGAGCTTATTACATAGAGTACACCTGAGGCATCTCTACAAGTGTATATATATAGATAGAGATGTTGGCATACCTTCTTTCTCTTATACAAAGTTCTCCCCCAAAGGGTTGGAGAACTCTTTTGAGTTGTAAGATAACACTGTATGTTCATGCTGTAGAGTGCAAATTTTATTAGAACATCCCACATAGGACCATAGTGTTCTGAGCCATTCGTTCGTTGACCCCTTGCGAGAGATGTTCTGATAAGATTTGTATTCATGCTTTAATATAGGGTTAACTGTTTCTGTTCTCATTTTTATTATAGAGCGTGTCTTTACTGAAAATACTTCACTGTCTTTACTGGTATATTCCTAAGTTATTGAGATATCAGATTGATATGTGAGCTATGTAGATTATCTCTTGAGTTACAACCCCGGGTGGAACTTAGACTCCATGTATCATTGCGAGCAATGTCTGAGAAAATATTGCTTCCCGGATTGTTGATTGAGCCATTGAAAGATTGCAAGCTGGGAAGCACCCAGATGTGCTGTTATGATGATGCCCTTCAAATAAATTCGTAATAATTATTTTACTCCTTTGATACACTTCAATTATAAGAACTTATGAGATTTAAAAAAAAAAAATTATAACTTAAAGAATCAACAAAACGTAGGCATGTAGGTTTCTATGTATTTTTCCCTTATAATTACTTGGTTTTCAAATCCGTCCAAGGATTTGTAGGTGCCCTATTTCAGGAGAATTCATGTTGACAATGAAATGAGCAAAATACTTTTTATGATCTGGGTTGTTTCGTGCAGAACTTTAATAGAGAAGATTTTCCTGTACTTTCAGTATTTATACAAATCTTCCTTGAGACTACTATTGGCGTGTCATAAAAGGTGTCTGTGTGAAGGGCAGAGGTTAATGATAGCAGATGAGTAGAGGGGACAACTTAAAAGGAGATGAGAACGATCAGGGGAATTAACGGCAACTTAAATTTCCTATCATGAATACTTCATTGAGACATGATCATTATGCCATGTTTGGAGCCTATGAGCCCCTTGGCATCCCCTTGAGACTCGTTGAATGCCTTAGAGACTCACTAAGGGGCTGTTTGTTTTTTGTTTTTTAAGGAGTGAAAAGGCCCGAAAGTCTGACACAGTGTCAGGTTTTCGGGCCAAATCGGCTTCCTCAGGAGCGTTTTTGCCCACTTCCCTGACACAGATGGAACACTGTGTCAGGGTTTCAGCCCTTTTCACACCAAACCAAACAGCCCCTAAGTGCAACACAAAAAACAAAGAGTATTCTTGTTACATGATGGAATTCTCTCATATGAGGAAATATGGTTGGATTGTGACCAAGTGAATAAAGGGAGAGAATGACTCCTAATTCCACTCGACTGATCAACACTTATGAGAGAATCCTAAATTAAATACTAGCTTAATACTAGTGAGTTTGTATATACCAAATTATCCTAATTTAAATCATTTTCTAACTTTATCACTTAAAAAAAAAACAAATAAGAGTTTTCAATATACCTTTCGCAAAGTAACTTTTCATCCCAATTGTATGTGACCTAGACAAAGATTTTGAAAAATTGTTGATTGTTAGGATTTGATATAATCATGAGATGGAAGAATGGACTTCCCTCTTAATTTTCATGTTTGGTCAGAAGGGAAGCATGAGGATGTGGATTCTTTCCTAGTTCTTTTTTTGTCCTTTCCTTTTCTATCCTCCTAATTTGGGAGAGTTCTACTCTCTTTAGATTTATCGTTTATTTTGTTTGCCCTGCACTACCCATCCCCTCATAGCAAACCATTTCGAACACCATGTTTGGAAATTCGTAGTGGTAAAGAAAGTTAAGTGAAGAGGTGATAAGGGAAGTAAAGGGAATATAAAGAAAATGTAAATATTTTTTGAAATTTTAGTAATGAGAATGCAGGAGAACTTGTTACCTCTTTGGGAACTTCAATAAAAGATAAGAAACTTCAAACTCAATCTTAGCTATAGATTTGATCTTGATAGGCAGGTAAAATTGAGCAAGTGGAACAACATTCTTTTGACCAATTTCCTTCCCCTCAATTATGCCTCAATTTGAGAGGGAACAAAATCCCACAAGTTTTCACCTCAATTGACTTAACTTTTTCTTCGTTACCCCTCTCAAATGAGTTCCCAAACAAGTTCACTAATCTTTTCTTACCTCTTGTTACCCCCGATCCCGTACAGGGTCTACAATTTGAGTAGTATATTTGTAAAATATCTTCCTTTCTCTTAATTAGAAGACTAACACGTAGAGATACCTATGGAAAAAAGATAATTCTAACTAAGAACACTTCCCAAACTACTACACTGCTTCCTTAATTCACTACTTTGGGGGGAAAAAATAGAAAAATCTTAAACTTTTAAATACAGCTTTGATGAGGTTTAGAAATTTTCTTCTAGCAACATTACATATTTTTCTCAATATATAAACCTTTATGTGATAATTTCTTAGTACATAATATATATCTTAAAAGAAGATATTTTCGATTTGAACTCATTCCCATTTTTTTTTAACCGACTCTATCGCGTTTTATTTATAGGGATCGACCCACTTTGTGGCCACGCCAGCAGCGTGGCCACAAAGCGGGTCGATTTTTTTAATCTGATTCCTAAATAGTCGGGTTGGTAACCCCGACTATTTTGCTGATGTACAAGTTAAATTAGTCGGGGTTGCCAATCTCGACTAATTTAGGATCTTGTCTAATTGGTCGGGGTTGGGAACCCCGACCAATTCGAAAAAGGATTTCGAATGCTTCAGCGAATTAAAAAAAAGGAGAACCAGCATTATCCATCAAAATGACGGACCTGTCAATAATTTTGCTCCTCCGCCGCTGCTCCGTTGCGGAATGCTTTGATCTCAGCGTCAGCAGCTACTGCTTTAGGTCCGCATTCTTCCCATCAAATCTCACCGTAAAATCCCCTTCATATAAAAACAACAAGAAGGATTAGAACAAAAACAACTCAAAAATCAACGATCAAATTATTACCTCTTTCAGAGGAACCCTCGCGTCTCAAGTACTTGTCCTCGTCTTCTTCACTGGATCTCGAGAGAATCTCCATCTGTATCCTTTGAAGATGATTGGGGTTGGGAACCCCAACCACTTCGAAAAAGGCTTTCAAATTCGCCGGGGTTCCCAACCCCGACTAATTAGACATGGTCCTAAATTAGTAGGAGTTGGTAACCCCGACTAATTTAGCTTGTACATTAGCAAAATAGTCGGGGTTGCCAACCCCGACTATTTAGGAATCAGATTAAAAAAAAATCAACCCGCTTTGTGTGGCAACGTTGCTAACGTGGCCACAAAGTGGGTCGATCCCTGTAAATAAAACGCGATAGGATCGGTTTTTTTTAAAAAGTGGGAATGAGTACAAATCGAAAATTTCTTCTATCTTAAAAAGTAAATATGATCCTTTCATTAAATCTAGACACATATTCTTATGAATCTAAACATGATAATGACAATTTCCAAATGTAAGTTCATCTTTTGACTTTAAATAAGCTTATTGTTTGGAAATATCTATACTATTCTATATATACTACTCTATAAAAAAGATTGTAAAGGTAGTACAAAGTGAAGAAATGAACTTTTATTCCCTCAATGTGGAAAAGAATTGGAGGTAATTTGCGTAAAGTTTGTGGTTATGTGGTCATTTTTTCACTATCATTTATTGATGTGAATCCACTATCTCTCACCCTTCTTTCCCTCTCTTTCTAGAACCCCCCCTCTCTCTACCCCCTCTAAAATCCACTAAACTCTTATAAAAAATATCATACTCTCTTTAAAAGCATGAGTTTAGAAAAATCTTTCAGTAGACAAAAATCCCAATGAAATTTAAATATTAATCCATTAAGTAAAAGTAAGTTGATAAATTGATGAATTCTAATTGGATATACATAGTATGAAGATAAGAATACAGTTTAAATTAAAATGTAAATCTAAATAAAATTATTAAATACTAAATTCACAAAAAGTACCCTAGAGGGGGGGGGGGGGGGGGCGGGAAGGGTGAATAGGGTATATGCCAATCTAATTCGATTTAATGCTAATTAAAAATTATTAACAAATATCCTAGCAAAAATGATATGCAACAAGATATATATGCAAGGATAAACAATATAAACAAAGGTGAAATAAACAAGATGCAAATGTGATAGGGAAATATAAACAATGAGCAATACACAATGGTGATATAGAATGAAACAAATGATAAGCACAAATAATAACACCAATGCAAACTCAAACACACGAAAATAATCACGGAGTTCGGTCCTTCCGACCTACGTCACCGCTCCCCACTCCGGGGGAGAATCCACTACTCCACTACACAACCGGGTTTTCGACGCTCACCCGAAAAATGTTTACACCTCACAAGTTCGATTTCTAGCTCACCGAAAACTCTACAATCTCACATTCTTGCAATCACACTCTACACCCTCTAAGTGTTGGTCTCTAGCCCGTGTCATCTTCCTCAAGTGCTCGAATTTACAACCTCTCCATGGGCTTTACTACCGACATCACTCCCCTTGGAACCGACCCCGTCTCTCACCACACACTCCTCTCGGTGTACAAGTGTAATACAATGTGATTCTCACAATGAAAGCTCAATACAAGTGTTTGTTCTCTATAATGGATGAGAACGAATTGTAAGCTCACTCTCTAAGTCACATAATCTTACAACTCTAATTATACTATGTATGAAAATACAATAAGCTCAATGGTTGTGTGTGTAAATAATGAGTATTAATAAATCTAAACTCAATATAAAAATCTAGCTTATGAAAATTTTAATCAAAATAATAAATATCCAGAGATTGAGTTTAAGGAAAATTTCTCTATAGATCAAGAGTGAGAGAGAGAAAGAAATGAAGCTCAAACGCTAATTGATGATTCCTCTAGCTTTTGTGAAAATTTCTTCACAAACCGAAACTTGAAACAAACACTAAACAAACTTAAAGCACCATTAAACTCTTTCAAAACTTGTTTAAATAATTTTCTTAAGTAGTTGGAAGAGTTAAATGCAAGGGGGATATTTATAAGAAACCCCAAGGCCAAGAGAAAGCCATGAAAAGACCAAAAAACCAACCCAAAAACAGATCTGGAAACTAGCTATTAGCAGGCAACGATCACAGCGGTAGTTGACCGCGTCACACGTTCGGTCGACCGCGAGAGGCTGAAAAACATAGGAAAGTTTCTGGACTACATCCGGTCGACCACGGCTGTTGATCGCGAAATCTTGAAAGCCAGGCCTAGAAAACTGTCTCCTGGCCGGTTGACCGCGGTTATCCTGGCGGTCGACCGCGGCTATCCTGGCGGTCGACCGCATACTGACACCAAACCTGAATTGCAGTTTTTTGATTTTGAAACTATGTTAAAAAATATCAAAAAATTCCAAAAATTGTAAAACTTTGGGTAATGCTTGTAAATATGATAATGAACATGTTACAAAATGATTTTTTTTTAAATTGCAATTCTTATTTGTGAAAACTTATTATTTTTCAAAATAGTCCAAAAACATGAAAACTAAAAAACACATGTTTTTGACATTTTGACTTAAACAATGTTTTGAAACCTCTTGTATGGATTTATAGACTAAGTAAAAGATGTACAATAGTGTAAATAAGTCTAAAAACCAATAACTCAATATTTTTTCAAAATCACTCAAAAACAAGAATTGTGTGTATGTGTGATATTGAGCTCAAAGTATCAACACGCAAGTATAAATCTAAACTAATTATACCAAGCTATAGATCTTCGATGTAGCTCAACTTGGTAACCTATGCGGATGAAGCTTGATCTTGAATTTGCCTTGAATGTGCAATAGCTTCATATCGATATTCCGCCAACATCCATTTGATGTGATCGTTTAGGCTCAATCCATCCAACCTCCAACTGATTGTTTGTCTAGAATAAATACAAAAACACAAACACTAGACAAACAATATTAGGTGTAAATTATTTGTTAAAACATCATCAAAA
>BQKN01000164.1:0-17917 GCA_022839385.1 Asparagus kiusianus | reverse complement strand
TCTATAAACACAAATACATTGTTTATACCAAAAACTATATAGTTCAAACCAAGAATACAAAATATATGAGAATCATGAACTATGGATTTGAAAAACCAAATAAAATCATTTTTAATTTATTAACAATGTAAAACAAATACTTTCTTTTAGAGATTTTTTTAAAAAATTGTTTGCAATTTGTTTATAAAATCTCAAATAAAAATTATCTTTAAGAACATGAAAAAACTAAAAATTAAAAAAAATTATTCTTAAAGATCAAACAAGTTTTGGTACCCAATTACTCTTAGTACCGAAGAGTCTAGGGACATGACCCTTATCGTTAAAGCTCAAATTCCTAGAGTTATGATTCATTTTGGGCGCATGTGGTGCACTAACTTGGTCAAAACAATAATCACTCAAATGACCATTCTAATTATAATATTTATAATGAAAGAGATCCATTTGTTTTTGTCGACCATTAGCTCGTGTACGGGAACCATTTACAAGTAAGGATGTTCTTTTAGAAACATTTTACAAATGAGAAATATCATTAAACAAAGGTGGTTTATTTGAAAATTTTGGCAAGTTTGAACATTTCTCAAATCAAAATAAAACTTTTTTGCCAAATGGCCAAATCTACCACAAACATCACATTTAAAAACATGTGATCTACTAGAAACATTCTACAAACGAGATTTATTTTTCAAATTAAAATAATATTTAGCCAAATAATCAAAACGACCATAAAGATTACATTTAAACACACTAGTATACTTATGATGAACTTTATGAATATGTGCATGTGTGTATGATGAAGAAGCCTTATGAGATGCACAAGAAATATTAGTCTTAGAAGATTTGTGTGCATCATAGCAAAATTTAGCAATATGGCCTTTTCGGCCACAAATAGAACACTTATAAACTTTGCTATACATATGTGCATGGTGCATAGGATGTTTAGAAGTAGTAGCATGAGACTTAGCATACATATTCACAAGCTTCTTATGTTTATCAATATATAATTAATGGTTGAATCTAGAGAAGATATACGTTCCTTAATAAGTTTCAACTCATCATTTTGCATACAAGCATTGTTATTAGAAGTAGAATAAATATAAGTGTTAGCAAAAGAACTACCTTTATTTTTTATATTCTCTACTTCTAATATTGCATTATCCTTTTCATAAGTTAAACTAGCAATATTTAAAATTAAAGAATCATGATCCAATTTTAATTTTTTATTGTTTTCTTTTAGAATCACATTCTCTTTGGAAATTACGTCAAACTTAGATGCTAGTAATTCATGATCGAATTTTAATTCTATATGCTTGCTTTTCAAACTAACAAAATTATTATGCAACTTAGTATAGATATGCATTTATCTATCATATGCACAAGCGAGTTCATTAATGGATAATTCACAATTGGATTCCGAATCGCTTACCACACTAGGGTTTTCGCCTAGTGGCCGTGTGTATGATGATGATGCTCCATCCTTGTTTGAAGTCGATTTCGTCAAAATGTGTCGAATCTCCTCCAAGTTCTCTTGATGTGCTTCTAAATTTTTTTATAACTTGTAAGCACTATCAAAATGAGCAAGCTTGTTAGATAAAGATGAATCAAAAGTATTGTGTAAAAATTCTAACAGGAGCTTGTTCATGGTAAACATTTTATGATCATTTTTACTCTACTTGGATTTCTCCAAAGTGGATACAATATACACACAATCAATTATTTCTCACAAATCAAAGTGTCTAAATCTAACAAATAATTTAAATCTAACACACCATTGATCATAAGGGAAACTATCTAATCTAGGAGCAAAATTAATATAAAACCCCGAAGATTTGAATATTATGTGATAAATAATAATAAATATGTTATATGTGATAAATAACATATTTTGATGTTTGATTATGCTAGGAATTGACTTGAGATCAATTCAATATATATGAGTGAATATATGAGTGCAAATACACAAATCATGCACGAAGAAGAAATCTGGAAAAATGTCCAGTTAAGGGTTTATATAATTTTTGACACCGATACAGTTAGAATCTGGGAAAACTCAAAAAATTAAAGTTATAGGTATCTTCAACATATTTCTAAAAAATCTTAAATCATCTTATTCTGAGTCATATGTGAAAGTTACAGCCAAAATACTAAATATAATTTTTAGAAACGTTTAGTAGTCGACTACTACTCGGAGTAGTCGACTATCGGGAATTTTCCTAGGCTGACAGGTTGCAGATTTTAGTATTTTGTCTTGCTAGATCTAATGTTTTATCTTAATAAAATGCTATATCTAATGTTTTATCTTGCTGTTTATATTAGAAATGTGGCCATGATCACTTGGGTTGTGTAGATCTTTGTTTGTAACTTGATTTCTATGTGTTAATCATGCTTAAAACCCTAAACTTTTGATATAAAGGACTTACATGTTAATCAAGTATGATAAAACCCTAGGTTTGAAATTTTATTGTTCTGTAAATATGAACAAACAAATTTATATAAGTTTCGAGATTAATGTGCAAGCATGTTTCATGTTGACCAAATAAAAAATTAGGGTTTATGTCAATTTCTTGATAAATGAAAAGATTAAACCTAAATCATTGAATTAAGGGTTTAAATAATCATGGAGATGATTCTTTTGATTTGTAATTACTAGTTTTGCAATGTATTAAAGCATGATTTACACGTGATGATTGCTAAGAGTTGTATGTACACGGAGCTGTGCATGTTTCTGCTTAGTAGCCGACTACTAATGTCCAGTTTGGTTTTTACAGAATCTGTCTGATTACAGAGTAGTTGACTAGTGTACAGTGTAGTTGACTACTAATATTGATTCATGGTTTACAGAGTCTGAGTAGACTCAGTGTAGTCGACTACTAAGCTTAGTAGTCGACTACTAAGGCTGATCTTCTTGACATTGTGTTGTTTTGATTTGAAATGCGAGCTAGAGACTCGAGTTACATGATAATACATATGTGATCATAATTATACATGAATAGTGTCGTAGTACACGTGTTGATACCCTAAAGTGGGATTTTGTTAAGTATTGTTTCAAGTACACTTTTCCCTTGACATTTGTATCCGCACTAGTGTGCGCAGAGGTTTGTGAACTTATATTATGTTATCCGCACTAGAGTGTGCGCAGAGGTTGGTGAACCTATATTATAGTATCTGTACTAAAGTGTGCGCAGAGGTTAGTGAACCTATATTATGATATCAGCACTAGAGTATGCGCAGAGGTTAGTGAACCTATATTATGGTATCCACACTAAAGTGTACGCAGAGGTTGATATACCTATTTGTTTTCGCATGGTTATGCGCAGAGGTTAATATACCTATTTGTTTCTGCATGGTTATGCGCAGAGGTTGATATACCTATTTATTTCTGTATGGTTATGCGCAGAGGTTGAGATACCTATTTGTTTCCGTATTGTTATGTGCAGAGGTTGATATACCTATTTATTATTTTGCACGGGGTGTGATTAGTTAAGAATGTCAGGAAAGTGATGACGTTATAACTTGATAGCCCAGTATTTTGCGGAGGCCAAATGAGACATGACTCATTGTTGAGATAATTGATGACTGAAATATTATGTTATGCGAGTGCATGTGATACATATGCTGACATTGGTTATGAGGCTTTACTTTTTAGTATTTCTTGCTTTCAATTCTAGTTTGGAATTAATATTTAGTTATCTACTATTTGAGACATATGGTATATACATGAGGGTTTCTTTGTTTGGATTACTTCGCTCGACGTACTACGTCTCGTGTTGTAGATTTCTAAGTATTAATTCCATTAGATATGAGAAAAATGATTTAGGTAGACTATGCTTAATAGCTAGAGCCTTCACTACATGTAGTAGCTCTTCCCCTAGGGGCGGATGGAGGTGATCTTGCTTTAGCGTTCTGACGCTTTTGTTGTTTTTTATTTTTATTTTCCTTTCAGGCGGTTCAGAACGTCGAAGAGTTGCATGATGACGGAGTGCTTGCATAGTCACCGTCATATGAGCTAGTAGATGAGACTCCACAGTAGACAGTCCTTATATTCAGTTATTAGAGTTTTCTTTATTTTTCTCATTTTGTAAAGGCAGTGAACCTTGATACATTCTTAGTTGATCTATGTCGTGATGCATTCATATATTTTATGATGACAGATGTATTCCAGACTTGTTTATTGAGACATGATTTATTTATGAGACGTTCTTTCTTATATCACGTCAGTTGCAGTTATTTTCTTTCTTTCACCTGTTTATACCTGCACTTTATTTTTGATTCCACTAGAGGATATTGTTGTGATTAGTGAAACTTCTTGTTGCACAGTGTGGGTGGATGACAGGTTTAACATCTCTGGGTTCACCTTGGACTGCAGCCATGTATGAATCAGGGGCGTCATAGTTGGTATCAGAGCTCTAGTTCTAGTATCATTAGGATCATTCATGTGCTGAGTCGTGGAGCTAGAATAGAGTTTTCTAGGATTCATGTATAGAGTCCGCTAAGAAATTCTAGAAAGAGTGAGGACGATATATGCATATATCTCAAAATTTCAAAATTTTTTTAGGACAACTATTTTATGTTGATTTAAAGTATTTGTGTGAATATTATATGTTATGAATACGTATTGTGATACATTATGTATGTATATATATATATATATTTGTGATCTCATTTACTGTGCTAATTAAGCTCTCCTCTTGATATTATAAATATCGGGATGAGGATGTGGTCAAGGTAAAACTCGTACCTGGAGAGCTGGGCAAGCAGAGCTCGAGCCGCATTAGGCTTTATAGTATCTGATCGACTTCATGACGCTATTTGTAGTAAGATTTTGCATCCCTCGATGAGCGAGTGGCGTATTCATTTCCGCCAGCAGTACTACTTTTAGGAGTTCCACCACCAGTTGTACCAGTCGTGCCTATTGAAGAGGCAATACCAATGATGACACTATCACCTTAATCAGTTATGGATAGAGCTGCAGAGCAGGAGGCTTAGCTCTGTACGATAAGAAAGACATCAGACACTAAGAGCATCATAGTTTTAGAGCACACCGGATTTATGTGCAGCCTATAAATGGAAGAAATATGTGAAAAATTCTTAACATCGACTCGGTACTAAAGCAGAAGTTAAATGTATTCAGCATAGAGGATAACATCAAAGAATGACATCGATTTTAGATTTTTACCAGAGCAGCGAATATCACTTATCTGGGAGAATTTTGTTTACTTCATCGACAAGTAGTTGGAGCTAGTCCAATTAAAGCAGGGAGATATGCCTGCAATTAATTATGGAGTTATAACGAGCATGGTGATAATGTCAAGAGCAAGAGACCTATTATGAGATCTAGAGAAACCCAGCAGCGGGGTAAATATTTTTACCATCAACAATAAAGATAGTGTAAGAAGAGAGCACAACATGATTTGAGAGTGCTGCTACAGCGCAAGATTTGGGATACATGTTACAATTGTAACAAGATCGGATGTAGGATGAAGGATTGTCACGGTACACCAGTAGGAGACTAGGATGACAGAGGTCAGAGTCAGCAGTCTTAGGGCCGCGATTACGGCCGACGGCATGGGATAGAGGCACTACATGTTATTCCAAGGATTGAGGGGCTAGAAGGCTAGATTTATAATATCCGGGAGATTCCTGAGGGACAGATGGTCCCATTATATCCCCCACCGACAGCGCAGCAGCCGCCTACCACCAGCGGAGTTTATGCAGTCGTACCACATGATCATGGTACGAACGGAGCTTTCTTCGTAATTTTCTTTCCAGCTCAGATCTTGTTTGATTCAGAAATTTTGCATTCTTTTTATCTTTCATACCTTCATTGATAGGCTTCATCTTGTAGCACATCCCTTAGATGTTCATTATCAGTCTCTACTCCACTAGGGGAGGTGTCCTTATTAGAGAGTATTTGTAGAAGATGTGTCATCGGACTAGATGAGTCCGAGTTCATCATTGATTTAATTGTTTTGTGAATGTCAGATTTTAACGTCATTCTTGGTATAGATTGGTTATCATCCTACCATGTCTGTATCGATTGTTTTGCTAAAACAGTCAGGTTGTGAGCATCCGTTGGGTTTGTTTAGATAGTAGCGACCTCATAGGGTAACCAAAATGCGGAGTCATTGCTAGCATACATAGAGGAGGTGATGGTCTGGGATTGGGGTATTAATTTAAATGAGACCGGAGTTATCTCAGAGTATCATATGTCTTTTAGGACATACCTAGATTTTCTCCAGTGAGAGAGATTGTTTTCCTACATCAAGTTGCAGCAGACACTGTATCGATATTCCGAACACCCTATCGTATGGCACCAGCTGAGATGAGGAAGCTACAGACTCAGCTAGATGAGTTGTTATCTCAGAGTTTCATTCTCCGAAGTTATTTTCATGGGAGCACCGGTCCTCTTCGTAGAGAAGAAGGATGGTAGCACATGATTATGTATAAATTATTGTGAGTTAAACAATGTCACTATCTAGATCAAGTATCCACTACAGATGATTTATGACTTGTTTGACCAGCTGTGGGGAGCACAACACTTCTCAGAGATTGATTTTCATTCTGGTTTTCATCGGTTGCGGATTCGAGAGGTCCTTTCTGACTCGTTATGGGTCATTCGAGTTTCTCATCATGCCATTTAGGCTGACCAATGCACCCGCGGCATTTATGGATCTTATGAACTGGGTTTTTTCTTCCATACTTGGACTAATTTGTGATAGTGTTTATTAATGATATTCTTATTTATTTGAGATCGGAGGTAGAGCATGAGCAGCATTTTTGTCTAGCTTTGCAGATTCTACGAGAGCACCAGTTATACGCCAATTTCAGCAAGTGCAAATTTTGGCTATCTGAGGTTAGATTTCTTAGTCATGTCATTAGCAGAGAGGGCATTACAGTGGATCCCGCTAAGGTTGTGGTAGTACTTGATTGGGAGCCGCCGACTACAATTATAGAGATTCGTAGGTTTAGTCGGTTATTACAAGAAGTTACTTTAGGACTTCTCGAAGATTGTGACACCGTTTACTTGCCTAACGAAGAAAGGTGTATAGTTTGTTTGGGGAACGGAGTGCTAGGAAGCCTTTGAGACTTTAAAGCCTAAATTGACTATAGCAACAGCGTTGGCTATTCAAAACGGTGATAGACCTTTGTAGTCTACATGGACGCGTCACTAGAAGGTCTAGGAGGTATTTTGATGCAGACCCAGAGAGTATGACTTATATTTCATGATAGTTGAAGTGCATCGTACCAGATACATAGTGCATCCAGGCACAACTAAAATGTAAAAGGATCTAAAGAAACACTTTTGGTGGAGCGGTATGCGTAGGAAGATCACAGAATATGTGTCTAAATGATTTATCTGCCAGTAAGTGAAGGGAGAGCAGCAGAGACTAGCAGGATCCCTAAAGCCTTTACCTATTTCAGAGTGAAAATAGGTAGATACTTCAATGAACTTCATTGTAGGATTGTCGAGATCAAAGAAGGGGAACGATTCAATTAGGGTTATAGTTGATCGGTTGATGAAGTCAGCACACTTATTACCAGTTAAGACCACCTATAAAGAAGAGACTTATGTGATGATATTTATTCAGGAGATCGTGAGATGCACGAAGTCCCATAGATAATTGTATCAGATCGAGACTCAGTTATTTACTTCATATCTCAGGAGGAGTTTTAAAAATTCATTTGGCAGTCAGCTATCTTGTTCTAGTGTTTTTCAACCGTAGACGGATGGGTAGACGGAGAGAGTTAACCAAGTGTTGGAAGACATGTTGCGAGCATGTATTATTGCTTCCCAGGGTAGTTGGGAGGATCATAGTCTGTTAATTAAGTTTGTTTTGTATGGCTCCGTATGAGATATTGTACGGAAGGCCTTATAGATCCCTGATTTGTTGGGCAGAGCTATATGATAGCTTATTATTTGGGCCGGAACATGTGAGACAAACTACAGAGAAGATAGCAGTGATTCGAAAGTGCATCCTTATAGTGCAGAGTCGTCAGAAGAGTTATGTAGATTAGAGGCAACGATCGTTAGAGTTCCAGATTAAGGACAATGTATTGTTAAGAGTATATCCGATGAAGGGAGTTTAGTGATTTGGTAGGCGGGGAAAGCTAGCCCCATGATATATTGGACCCTTCATGATAGTTGAGCGCATTGGAGCCGTTTTGTATCGGCTAAATCTTCCAACATCGATGTCGGTTATACACGATGTTTTCCATGTTTTGATGCTTAAGAAACATTTACATGATGAGAAGCAGCAACAGGTGTTAGATGCCCCAGAGAATGAGCTTAAATGCTGACTTGTCTATGATAGAGATTCATGTTTATATCCTTGCCAAAGAGGACAAGAAGCTTAGAAATAAGATTATATCGTTCGTTAGGGTTCAATGGAACCGGAAAGGATCTGAGGAGGCTTCTTGGGAGCGCGAGGAGGAGATGTGTCGTGACTACTCATACCTGTTTGAGTAAGTAATTTGATTAATTTGTCTATGTTTTGTTTATACACGTGATTTTCGATGCGGATATATTTATATTTAACACTAGAATGTGGGTATTAATACTTAACTCCTAATCACTTGGAACACATGGTATATATATGGGGGATTCCTTATTTGAATTTTTCGCATGACGTACTAGCTCTACTTAGTTAGGGGTTAAGTTGAAGCACTTATATTCTAGATTGTTAAGTGTAGATACTTCTGTAATACGTTTGTAGAATTTCAGGGACGAAATTCTCTTAGGGGGAGGGGGGAGAATGTAAAACCCCAAAAATTTGAATATTATGTGATAAATAATAATAAATATGTTATATATGATAAAAAATATATTTTGATATTTGATTATGCTAGGAATTGACTTAACATCAATTCAATGTATATGTGCGAATATATGAGTGCAAATGCACAAATTATGCACGAAGAAGAAATCTGGAAAAACGACCAGTTAAGAGTTTATATAATTTTTTCACATAGATACAGTTAGAATCTGGGAAAACTCAAAAGATAAAAGTTATTGGTATCTTCAATAGATTTTTAACAAATCTTAAATCACCTCATTCTGAGATCATATATGAAAGTTACAGCTAAAATACTGAATATAATTTTTAGAAACTTTTAGTAGTCGACTACTACTCAGAGTAGTGGACTATCGGGAATTTTCCTGGGCTAACAGGCTATAGATTTCAGGTTGAATTCATTTTTCTTCGAGCCTAATTGATAACCTAACTATATAAGTGTGTTTTAAACCCAATTTCTAAGATATTTCATGAAAGAACGTAACCGTCATCTCCCCTCAAACCCTACAGCTTGTTCTTAGTGTTCCCCGAGGAGATTCGAGGCAAATCATTGAGCAAAGAGCGAGATCGCATGCGTTTGGCAGAGGAGGGATCTTGCACATGTGTCCAGAGGCTCGACATGATGTTTTAGGCAAGATCACTTGCATCCAAACCTGTACCCTTAGTTAATGAATGATTTAAAGTGTTTAAATCGATGTTTTGCATGCTTATTTATAACCCGATGTGTTAAAAATGAGGTTTTTGATGATAGATCTTAATAAAATGCTAGATCTAATGTTTTATCTTGCTGTTTATAATAGAAATGTGATATAAAGGACTTGTGATCTTTGTTTGTAACTTTATTTCTATGTGTTAATCATGCTTAAACCCCTAAACTTGTGATATAAAGGACTTACATGTTAATCAAGTATGATAAAACCCTAGGTTTGGAATTTTATTATTCTATAAATGTGAACAAACGAATTTATATAAGTTTCGAGTTTAATGTGCAAGCATGTTTCATGTTGACCAAATAGAAAATTAGGGTTTATGTCAATTTCATGATAAATGAGAAGATTAAACCTAAATCATTGAATTAAGGGTTTAAATAATCATGGAGATGATTCTTTTGGTTTGTAATTACTAGTTTTGTAATGTATTAAAACATGATTTACACGTGATGATTGCTAAGAGTTGTATGTACACGGAGCTGTGCATGTTTCTGCTTAGTAGTCGATTAGTAAGAGTAATAGTCGACTACTAATGTCTAGTTTTGTTTTTACAGAATCTGTCTGATTACAGAGTAGTTGACTAGTATACAATGTAGTCGACTACTAATATTGATTCATGTTTTACAGAGTCTGAGTAGACTCAGTGTAGTGGACTACTAAGCTTAGTAGTTGACTACTAAGGCTGATCTTCTTGACATTGTGTTGTTTTGATTTGAAATACGAGCTCAAGTTACATGATAGTACATATGTGATCATAATTATACATGAATAGTGTCATAGTACACATGTTGATACCCTAGAGTGGGATTTTGTTAAGTATTGTTTCGAGTACACTTTTCCCTTGACATTTGTATCTGCACTAGTGTACGCTAAGGTTTGTGAACCTATATTATGTTATCCGCACTAGAGTGTGCGCAGAGGTTATTGAACCTATATTATGGTATCCGTACTAGAGTGTGCATAGAGGTTGGTGAACATATATTATGGTATCCGCACTAGAGTGTGCGCAGAGATTAGTGAACCTATATTATGATATCTGTACTAGAGTGTGCGTAGAGGTTGATATACCTATTTGTTTCTACATGGTTATGCGCAGAGGTTGATATACCTATTTGTTTCCGCATAGTTATGCGCAGAGGTTGATATACCTATTTGTTTCCGCATGGTTATGCGCAGAGGTTGATATACCTATTTGTTTTCACATTGTTATGCGCAGAGGTTGATATACCTATTTGTTTCCGTATTGTTTTGCACGAGGTGCGATTAGTTAAGAATTTTAGGAAAGTGATGACTTTTATAACTTGATAGCTGAATATTTGGCGGACGCCAAATGAGACATGACTTATTGTTGAGATAATTGATGACTGAAATATTATGTTATGTGAGTGCATGAGATACATATGCCGACTGTTTCTGTGAATTATATCACTCCTAATACTTTCCAGTATTTCTTGCTTTTAGTTCTAATTTGGGATTAATATTTAGTTATCTACTATTTGAGACATATAGTATATACTTGAGGGTTTCCTTGTTTGGATTACTTCGCTCGACGTACTTGAGGTTGGTCTGCAAGTTATGTCGACAGGTCTCCACTAGGGTAGACTGTGTCATACCTGACGAACATCGAAGAGCCATGCTAAAAACCTCTTGACGAAGGCTTCGATGGGCTCCCTCTTCTTCTGCTTAGTGATGAGAAGGGTATGAATGAAGACTTCTGTATCGTTTTTAAAGAATCTTGACAGGAAGAGTCTCTCTAGATTCGCCCACTTTTGGATACATCTCGCAGGCAGTTTCCTGAACCATTCAAAGGTAACCCCCTTGAGGGTTCTAATGAACAAACGATCCAGTATAGCATCATTTGATATCACATTCCTAGTCTATGACTTGAAATAATAGATATGTTAGCTTGGCGATCCCGTGCCGTCAAAATCTCATAGCGTCGGGACTTCAAAATTTGGAGGATAAGGGGATGTATCCCATTTGGTAGGATAGGGCCTAACAACTTCCTCATCTAGGAGCTCGCTTCTATTGGTGATGGTATTAAGACGAGCTTCCAATCCTTCCATTTTTACAGACTGGAGATTCTGCTTGTTCTCTCTTCCTTCATCAGATGAAGATTCCAGGTTGTGGGCTTCTTGGTCAGAAGAAGCATCATCAACCACTTTCCCCTTCTCTTTGCTTATGTGAGGTTAGGATGAATATGATTTTCCTCTCAGGTAAGATTCTTGCCTGGGTGGTGAATCTGTCTTCTGAGATTTGGCCTTATCTGCGACGATTTGAGTCATCAGGGCTAGAGTTCATTGATGGTCTCTTGTTGAGATTTGATCATGGCTTGCTATTCATCAAATCTTTTTTACCAAATCATCATGGTTTCTCACCATATAAGCAGGGCTCTCATGTTCATCGAAAGAACTAGAGGATTAGGATTCTGCGATAGCTGAATGTTCATCATCAAACCCAATTCCTTTAGCCAGCTTTTGATAATTGATGGGTAGTATGGCCCCCTTCCGAGACCGAGTATGTTGATAGATTCCATCAGACTTACTCCGGATCTCTTTCAAGCTAGAGGATTGACCCATCTCTGCCTCATTAGAGCTTGATGATCGTTCTATACTCACCAGGTTAGAAATGACTCCAAAGTACTCTTCTTTTGAAGTCATCTTCTTGTGGGAACATCATCGCTTGTATTGGTTTGACAAGGTAACGTTCATCTATCAGCTGAATACGGCCGGTTTGGCCGCATGTGAGCAGCATTGACATCCCGAGAGGACTATAGAAATCAGTTGTTCGCATTGGCATTAACGAGTGATTCGTATTGGTCTTTCTCTTGATATAAACTCTATCAAGTTTGTTGTGGAGGCTTGAGATGAGTTACTCACTGATCGTGAGGTTTGAACTAGAACCCCTTGCCTATGATTGGACGGGACTGGTTCTTGGTGAACATGGATCTTATTGAGATGCCTTAAATCCATAGACTTCTTATGTCCGCCCATCAATCTAGTCTCCCCGAAGGGCCACAATATACATCAGATTCTATATTGGATTTTATTACTCAGGCCTAATTTTATTTTCTGAAGTCCATGTCGGTTACCCTGAACGCAACTTGACACATCGCATAAGAAACACAAGAGTCGTGTTTAATTTGAGTGACGTAGGACTGAGGTCTGCATTTTACTGATAAAACACGCCCCTGATGGTTGCATTCTGGTAGATCCATGCAGTCCAGAGACTTACGTTTGGATTCTAGAACACTCTCCTGAGAACTACGTTCAGGCTGATTAACAAGGTCTGGAGACATGCATTTTGGTTCTGGAACGCACTCCTGAGAGTTGCATTTTGTTTGGGAAACTCATCCCTGAGGATTGTGTTTTGGTGTTGTAACGCATCCCTGAGGACTACTTTTTGATTTTGGAATGCTCCCTTGAAGATTGTGTTTTAGTTGGATCACGCGGGGCTCGTATTTGGGCTCATCAACGTGAGGTTTGCGTTCTGGAGCAGAAACACATAGCTTTTGTTGAGGCTCACAAACGCGGAGCTCGCGTTGATTGAGAGATCGTCTATCTCGGAGATAAGCTCGTCGCAATGATCTTCTCTTTCATTGACCGACAGTTTTCTTGGCCTGTTTCAAGGCTTTTACAATGATATCAGCAGTGTTGATCGAGCTTGCCATCGCAATAGGTCTCTTGTGACCTGATACCCATCGTGTTGGAGCAGGTAAAGACTCTTCGACTCAACTGATGAGTTTCTTCGAAGCTGAGCCCACTCCTTCGGAGGAGGAGCTGTCCGAGCCATCTAATCCAAAGAAGATGCCTTCCTTTGGTAGTTCAATAACAATTGGAGCTTTGGTTTCCTTGGAGACCTTGCGGACCTTGCGCATAGCCTTGAGGCTAAGGGATCCGAAAAAAAGGGCTTCCTCATACTTGGCCTGATCAAACTCTACCACAAGAGTTTTGATCATTGTTCTAGCGAAGTTGACGTTGGATTGCATCACCACTTCTTTGTCAGTGAAGTTAGTCCCCAGCAGAGTTGTCATCTTTTATTTGGTGGAAAATTGAAAGAAGAATATGGAGAAATGAATTTGTATTATTCTTCTAACACACTTAGAAAAAGAATTAATTACAATTCTCTTCATATAAATTCTCTCTAATAGACTTAGAAAAAAATTTACAATCTTCTTGAATTGGATTCCTGATTTACAAAAGAGAAAAAGATCGATGGATACATTTGCCTTTGTTTAACCTGGGTTCTTCTTGGTGTCAATGGGTTTTCAATCTTGTATCCCATTGGCGATCCAAACGTGTTACCTCGTTGGAACACAATATCTTCCTCTTAATTTGATGTTGAGGAGAACTTGCATGGCAAGTTTAAGAATAACTCTTAACGAGTTTTAGGAACTCAGAGCGAGTTTAAAACTCTATAGAAGAGTTGATTTGAATCGAAAATTGGTTATAAGCCAAGATTAAGCTCCAAGACTTTTGTTGCTAAAGAATGCTCCTAGACCTCCAAGAACACAAATGTCGATCTCTCTTTTTGGTGATCTTTGATCCAAAGAAAAGCTGATCAATTGGAGATCATGAACTCAATTGAGTTTTTCACCATTTATAGGGGATTAAAGGGTGTAACCACCCCTTAATTCATTCTTAAGTGGGGGAGTGATCCCCTCAAATCATGGAAAATGGTTTTGAAACCGTTCAGCTCATGGTTGAACGAGTCAAACACAAAATCCACATTTTGGTACGAATTCTAAATTTTGGACCTGAAAAGCAGAGTTGGGCTCTGCATTTGAGTCTAAAAACACAGTAATGAGCTCTGCGTTTTGAGTCTGAAACTCGGCCACAAACTCTACGTTTTGAGTCTGGAACATGATCACGAACTCTGTGTTTTGAGTCTGGAACACGGCCATGAACTCTGTGTTTTGAGTCTAAAATGCAGCAATGAGCTCTGCGTTTGGATCTGGAACGCAACGATGAACCCAACGTTTCGGGCTGAAAACGTAGCAATGAGCTCTGCGTTTGGATTTGAAGAGATTGTTGACTTGTAATATTTTTTGTCAGAGAGTTATGAATATTATCGTTTTGTAATATTTGCTCTAGCTCCTTGAAATGTGGGAATCGTCAGATTGTAATTCTCGCTGTGAAGACTGTTGATTAAAGCTTTCATCCGTTATTGTTAAGGTTGTCAGATTGTAACCTTCATCGATCTACGTAAAATTTTTTAAATTGTACCCTTCTAAAAACCGTCAAATTATAACTTTCATCATTGTTGTTTGATGGGGATCAGCTATCTACAGTAATTTTAGATAGCCTGTAGCCTAATTGACCAAAAAGATAATAGGCTCATAGCACCAATCAATATGAAGTTTCTCAAGAAATATTATGCTTGATTTTAGCCAATATAATCTCTCCACACAAAAAAAATCCTGGTCACGTTTAAGTTTCCACCTCAGATCAGAGATGTTAATATTCTTGATCCAAAGTCATTAAGTTTCCACCTTAGACCAGAGATGTTAATCTTCTTGATCCAAAAACTCTAACGAGTCATCAAGTTAACATCACTCCTCTACTTGACTCTAAATACATCATCATTGTTATGTTAACATTACACCTCTGAACAGTGTTAATTCGATCAAATCATATGTTAACATTGCACCTATGAACGGTTTCTCACAATTCGGCTGGTTAACATTACACATCTGTTATACCATTTTCATCAACCGGTTAACATTTTACCTTTATCGACCTATCTTAGCAAATTTGATTTGTTACCACTACACCTCCATCAATTCACTTTTATCAAAAATCGATCAATTAACATTACACTTCCATCGATTTTCTACCATTAATTAATACTATACTTCCAAACGGTAGTTGTCCTTTGGACTCCTTGAACCGATCAGTTAACATTATACTTCTATTGGTCATGCTATTTGACTAGTTAACATTACAGCTCTGTCAAATATCAATATACCGGCATGTTAGCATTACACCTCTGAACAGTGTCAGCTTAATCAAACTATTATGTTAACCCTACAACTCTACTGTCCTAACACCACTCTCCCCAGTAAAGATGTTATTGTGATATGTTAACATTACACCTCTTTTGTACGCACATCTAAGAAGACAAAAGTTCTTTTATTATCAAAAGAGCTAAAGCAGTTACAAAAAGATTCTTACAGGGAAAATGAATAAAAAGTGTGTATCTGTGCAATATACTCAGCCATTCTGGAATTCCTAACCTCATGAGCACTCTTTTGTGCTTTCTCCTTCAATATTTTAGGATCGATGGGAGAGGTCTGAAGTCTAACGAGAGTTTTTTCGTTTCAGCTTGAAGCTTTGCAACTTGAGAATCCCACTTCTTAGTCTACTTAGCTAGGTTTAGTTCAAGCTCCTTCTTTTGGTGTTGAGCTTCTTCCAAACATGCTTGAGCTATAGCAATGGTTGTCTTTGCCTCATTGATTATCACATCCTTTTTCGAGATAGCACTTTGAAGCTCTGCATGGTAACCGTCAACTGATGCAATACTATCGTTCAAACCTTGAACTTTAGCATTAATCTGCTCCATCTCTGCACGAGCAGATTCTCTAGCCTTATGATGAGTAGCCAATAAATGACGAAACTCAAATCCAGCGATGCTATCAAGATCAACCGTATGAAGATCCTACAACTCAAAAGTAGAACTTAGCTTTGTCAACCACTGTCTTGTAGGGTTCAGTACGAACAGAATCAACAATTAACGTTAAAAGACCAAGCTGATCACTTAACAATTTGAGGGTGCAAACAGATAAGCCTCCCTATAAATGTTTATTGTACAAAACATCTACAGTCGGCAAAACTTGTATATGTTCGTAGTCTGACATAAGGAATGGCATGAGTGTGACCAAGATATATGAGACATCTACAGTAGACGGTGTTGTAGGCATTGCTACAGGAGATGAAATGACAACCCTCACGACCATGGTGGTGGTCATCGGCACATCCACAGGTGCAATTTCAATACCCGTGGATGAGAACACTGGCTCATTAGAAATAGTTGCAGCCATACTCGAATCCTTATTGAGCCCTAGGGCCTGGTTGCACTACTCTTCCAACCGTTGCTGGCATTGGAGAAACCGAAGTGTCGTCATTATCATTAGAAGGCCCATGAACGATCAACTTCCATCGCACTAACGAAAGGGGTGCTTGTGTAGGAGCTTCAGTCATATAAATAGCAACTGCAGGTTCCAAAACACCGGAGGCACCCTCAAAGTCAACCATGAGCTTAAAATGACCGCCTACAGGAAACGACATAGGAATTGCTTCACCCATGGCTTCGAAGTTGAGATCATCATTTGTTCATAAATGAAACGTTACTCATCAAAATAAAGCATTCACACAAAATTGACTAAAGAAAATGTACCTGGGATATATGAAGAGCCGCCGATATCACCATCGAAGCCCACATATCAGGTTTAGTCAAATAGGCTTCAATGCAACCATGCTCATAATCTACTTGCTCCTCATCGTCATCTAAAGGAATGGGTTCTTTACCTATGTACAAGAAACGCACATCAGTTTAAAGGCACTTCAAAACGAGTGGTGCAAATATGTAAATGGAAATCACCTCAAGAGCCGGCCCTAGGTTCTTGCATGGGGATCACAGGAGACCCCTCTCCGACCCTGAAAGAGTCTCCACACATAGGTTCAGGCTCAAGAGTCGCAAAAAATTACTTCTTTGAAGGTGGCGGAAGAGGAGGAACATATAACAACCGCTTGTTCGAGTCGAAAGTTGGTTTGTTCATTGCTGGACTCATTACAACTTCAGTCGTTACAATAAGTTCAAAAAAGAAAGACTTTTATAAGTCTCCTCACACAATGAAAATAAAAAGATTATAACTTTCTTGAGAACACACACAGAGAGATCGTTTATCGGTCTTCAGCTTTGCGCAGGAACTTTGCCGATGCCGGGATTTATCCGTGGACCACAAACTAATCAAATCTGAATAAAGATTTTGTTGCCTTACAAAGAAGACAAGAAATTAAAGTGAATATCTTAGCAACATCGAGACAATCACTCTTCTTAAGAATCACAGTTAGGTTCAAAGAAAATGGATAAACGGGATGCAGATCTCTCGAATTCTTCCTCTCTTTGTGCTGAAGAACTCACCAAGATCTCTTCCTCTTCTCTGAAATTCATGCTCTTTACTCTTCAAGTCGCTCCTTACTCTTCAAGTCGATGGGGCTTCACTGAGACTCAAAAATTCTGGATCTGTGTAAATAGAGGCCCTAGGGCCATATTTATAGACGTCGGAAGCTTTGTTTTTGGATAAGAACGACCGAATTAGTCTATCCTCAGTTGTAACCACTTAACCACATTCCCAGATAGCTTCAAATTAGTTGGAGAGGCTTTAGACTGAAGAAATTCCAAAATATTATTGAAAAA
>BQKN01000163.1:268757-297484 GCA_022839385.1 Asparagus kiusianus | reverse complement strand
TTTCACCATATAGCATATTTATTATTAATTGTCACATAATATTCAAATTTTTGGGGTTTTACAACTACTAAGGTTAAATTCAATTTTTCAAGTTCCTGTCAAATTACAGTGTAGTCGACTACTAGATAGTATAGTCAACTACTATACTATCACTTATTTTAGGCAATTTCCAGATATTAAAAATGTTCCTAAAGCCACTGGTGCACATTAGTACACATTCAAGGCTTATAGAAATTGTGTTGTTGATTCAAGGAAAGTTCTCTCGGGTGTGAGAGTTGTGATCTCTTAGTGAAGAGATTGTGTGCAATTTGCATGGTCTTGCAAATTAGCCAGGTTTGCTTTTAATTTTGTAATAGTTTTTAAAATCATAGTGGAACTCTCAAGTGGGATTTGCTTGAGGACTGGATGTACACCGGGTAGGTGGAACTAGTATAAAAACTTATATTTGTGATTGTGATTTTCTGTGACAGTTGATATCATTCTTGTAATTTATACTATTTTATATAAATTTTAAAAGAATACTATTTACCCCCCTCTAGTGTTTTAGTGTGTTTAGATCAGATCCTAGACTTGGTATCAGAGCAAAGTGAAGAATGGCATCATCAAGTACAACAAATACATTACAATTCAAAGAGGGACATTCTACACAGCGACCACCTCTCTTTAATGGCACAAACTACAACTATTGAAAATGTCGGATGAAGATCTACCTCCAATCTCTTAGCTACAATCTATGCAACATTGTAGAGAAGAAATTTATAAAGCCCACCACTCCTTACACCGAATGGACAGTTGTTCAAAGGACGAATATAAATCTGGACTCTAAGGCGATGAGTGCACTGTTTTGTGCCTTGGACAAGAATGAATTCAATCGAGTGACTACCTCAGCACATCAAATTTGGTATACTCTTGAGGTAACACATGAAGGAACTAAAAAAGTTAAAGAAATAAAAATTTCTATTCTTATTCACACGTTTGAACTATATAAGATGAAAAAGAATGAATCCATCACGGAGATGTTCACAAGATTTACATATATTACTAACTTCTTGATTGGACTTGGCAAATAATATACTCAAGTTGAGATGGTAAGAAAAATCATAAGAGCACTAACTCCGGAATGGGAGAAGAAGACTACGGCAATTGAAAAAGCCAACAATCTATCAACTCTCACCGTAGAAAATCTTATTGAAAATTTAATAGCATATGAAGTTCAAATTGAAAATAGAAAGAAGGATGACGAACCAAAGAAGAAGAAGATACTTACCTTCAATGCATCCTCCGACATCTATGAATATGACGAAGATGATGAGGATATTGTAATGATTACTAAGAAATTCAAATGATTTCTTAAGAAAGATAAGTTCAAATTAAATAAATTTAAGAATACTAATGACTCTTCTTGTGTTTCAATTGTAATAAGCCAGGTCATATAAAGAAGGATTGTCCGCTACTCAAGTCAAAGTCAAAGTCCAAAAATTATAAAAACTCTAACAACTTCAAGAAGAAGAAGAAGAATGCTATGAGGTGACTTGGGATGATAGTGACAATTCATCCTCATCCAACAAAGAAGAAGAAAGAGAAGAATCCGCTCACATGTGCTTCATGGCACAAGATGAATTAAATGATTCTTTAGAAAATGAAGAACTTTTACATGCTTTTAATGAACTTTATATTAAGTTTAAGGATTTAAATTCTAATTATAAGATATTGAAAAATAAAAATGATAGATTGAACTTAGAATTAGTTTCCTCAAATTCTTCACAAATTAAAGAATCAAAGGAATTAAATGATAAATTATTTTCTAAAAATAGGTTAACTAAAAATAATGTCTATCTTAAATCTGAATGTAACATTATAAAAAATAAAATTTTAGATTTAGATAAGAACATGGCTTCACTTAAACTTAAATATGAAGAGTTATTCTTAAATGTAAACAAGTTTAATAAAGGAAAAGAAGACTTAAATGATTTATTATCTTTTCAAAAGTCTTCTAGTCAAAAATTTGGTTTAGGATATGTTCATAAGAAGTATGCAAATGTTTCTAGTACAAATCATGCATCATCTATTATGAATAACAATGTTAGAAAATTCTATGCACCATTAACAAGGAATAATCATGCTAAAAATAATTATGTTTTTTCTATATACATTTGGGTGCCTAAAAATGTTAGTATGCATGAAAGAAATACTTATATTTAAAATTTTAAGAAAAACATATGCAATTCAAATAATTATATTTATATTAACAAAGGGAAACCAAGTTCCAAATGGATTTAGTATCCTAAGTGCTAATCCAATGGACCCAACATAAAAGGGTACAAATACTTAAATGTCTATTTTTCAGGTACCTTAAAAAAAAGTGGATACTAGATAGTTAATGTTCCAAACATATGATTGAAAACTCTCAAATGTTGTTTTCAATTCAATACAAAGAGGGAGGTACAATTACATTTGGAGACAAAAACAAAGGTCAAGTAATAGGTATTGGAACAGTAGGTAACATTAACAAACCTCTAATAGATAATGTTTTATTAGTAGATGATTTATAATATAATCTTCTAAGTATTTTAACTATGTGATAAGAATTTGAAAAATATTCATGTCCTATATATGATCATGATTTAACAAATATATTATTTAAAGGTTTTAAAAAGAAAGATATATATATTTTATCCATGAATTTTATTCAAATAATCATTGTTTAGTTGCAGCAATAGATGATTCATTATTATGGCATAGAAGATGTAGACATATTAATTTGAAAAATATTTCACGTATTTCTAAAAATAATTTAGTAAATAGCTTACCTAAAATTGTAAATAAGAAAAATTATTTTTGTGACACATGTAAACAAGGAAAAATGCATAAATCCTCTTTTAAATCTAAAGGTATTATTTCTATAAGTAGACCATTAGAATTATTACATATGGATCTATTTGGTCCTTCTAGAATTACATCTTTAAATAAAAGTAGATATGCATTTGTCATTGTTGATGATTATTAAAGATATACATGGGTTATGTTTTTAAAACATAAGAATGATACTTTTGATGAGTTTTCTACATTTTGTAAAAAGATACAAAATCAAAAATCTAATACTATTATCACTATTAGAAGTGATCATGGTGGTGAATTTGAAAATGAATTATTTTCTGATTTTTGTAATAAAAATGGTATTTCACATAAATATTTATTTCCTTACACTCCATAATAAAATGGAGTTGTTGGAAGGAAAAATAAAACTTTACAAGAATGTGCCAGAACAATGTTAGTTAAGTCTAATCTACCAAAATATTTTTGAGCAGAAGCAATTAATACTTCATGTTATATTCAAAATAAAATTTTATTAAGACCTATTTTAAATAAAATAAGTTTTGAATTATTTTACAATCGCATTCCTGAAGTTTCTTATTTTAAAGTATTTGGATGTAAATGCTATATATTAAATACAAAAGAAAACTTAGAAAAATTTATTTCTAAATCAGATGAATTTATTTTTGTAGGTTATTCTATGCATAGTAAAGCTTGTAGATTTTTTAATAAAATGACTTCTACAACAGAAGAATCCTTGCATGTTTCTTTTGATGAATCTAATTCAAATTCTAATAATAATGATAATAATCATGATGATGATGATTTTGTTAATCAGTCACCTCCTATTGTTAATGATAATACTAATGATAATGTTTTACCTAAAGCATATATAGAAGTTAGAAATCATCCACGTGATTTGATCATAGGTGATATTTCTCGTGGTGTACAAACTAGATCACAATTAAACTTATTTACACATGTTGCATTTGCTTCAACAATAGAACCTAAAATATAAAAAAAGCATATAAAGATGATTTTTGGATAATTTCTATGCAAGAGGAACTCAACCAATTTACAAGAAATAACATTTGAGATCTTGTACCTAGACATCAAGATAAATCCATTATAGGAACCAAATGAATATTTCAAAATAAATTGGATGAATCTGGACAAGTTATTAGAAACAAAACCAGATTGGTTGCACAAGGTATAATCAAGAAGAATGTATTGATTATGATGAAACCAATGCACCGGTTGCTCGTTTAGAATCTATAAGAATTTTACTTGCATTTGTATGTTTTATGGATTTTAAATTATATCAAATGGATGTTAAAAGTGCATTTTTAAATGGTTTTATTAAAGAAGAAGCTTTTGTAGAATAGCCTCCCGAATTTGAACATGAAAGTTTTCCAAACCATATTTTCAAACTTAAGAAAGCTTTATATGGTCTTAAACAAGCACCTCGTGATTGGTATGATAGACTAAAGAACTTTCTTTTAACTTTTGGATTTGAAATTGAGAATGTTGATTCTACACTATTTATTAAGAAAATAAATAAAGATATATTATTAATTCAAATATATGTAGATGATATTATATTGGATCTACTAATAATGATCTTTGTCAAAAGTTTGCTAAGACAATACATGATGAATTTAAAATGAGTCACATAGGTGAACTCAACTTCTTCCATGGACTTTAAATCAAACAATTAAAGGAAGAAATTTTCATCAACCAAAGCAATATGCTAAAGAATTACTCAAACGCTTTGGATTGGACAACACTACTAGCAAACTAACACCAATGAGTATAACTACATCACTTGACAAAGATGAAAGTGGTAAGAATGTTGATTAAAAGTTTATCAGAGTACGATTAGATCACTTCTTTACATTACAGCTAGTAAACTCGATATTATGTTTAGTGTTTGTTTATGTGCAAGATTTTAATCTAATCCTAAAGAGTCACACCTTAAAGTAATAATTTTTTTAGATATCTTAAAGATACTACTGTTTGGGTCAAAAGTTGATTTTATTGCCTTGAATCTATTACAACTTTAATCGTTATAATAAACTCAAATAAAAAAGAAAAAGTCGATCTTTTTATAAGATCTCCTTATACAATAAAAATAAAATAAAATACAACTCTTATCAAAATGCACAACAGTAGTTTATCTCCTGTTGTTTGCGTGGGAACTTCGCCTGTGCCGGGGATGTTGATATCCATGGATGATCGCGGATCAGATCCGGTTATCAAAAAATTAACAGAGCTCCTACTTTACTAAGGAAGTATGTACTTAAAGCACTAAAATCGACCAAACAAAATCAGTGCCTCTTCTCGAGATTAAGATCAAGCCTAATCTTAAGGAACGGACGGGACTTCAGATCTCTCGAACTCTCCCTCTTTATGCTAAAGAACTTCGTCGAGATTAGTTAGCCTCCTCTTAAATACGTGCTCCCTTGCTCTACAACTTGACAGCATCTCCTCGTCTTGATAATAATTCGCTCTCGTGAAATGAGCCCCTAGGCCTGTATTTATAGGCTTTGATTGGGGGTATTTGGATAAGATTGAGTGATTTGGCATTATCTTCAGTTAATAATAGCCTAACCATGTTTTTGGATGATATCAAGTCAGTTGAGAACCCCTGGAATAGATAAATCCCGAGAAAACCGCTTAAAACCGTCGAAAACGCGTTTGAGAGTCGGAACTGCGCGATACGCCTTGTTGACCCGCGGGGGGTGCGGGTCGGCTCTAGCTGACCCGCCACCACACGGGTTGGTTCGGCACTTGGGCATTTGTTCCGTCTTTTTTTTGTGTATTTGGTCGTCTTGTTGACTTGTTCGCTTCGCTAACTTACTTTATGCACTCGTTAGCATCTTTACGGTATTTTGAGCTGACCGACTAGCACAGCGAGCACTTGGAGCTGACTGACATGCGCGAGCTAACTGACGAGCCTGTTTGGTCACTTGGAGCTAACCAACAAGCATGTCGAGCACTTTGGATCTGACCGACAAGCGGCCGGGCACTTTGGATCTGACCGACAAGCACGTCGAGCACTTTGGATCTGATAAACAAACACGTCAGGCACTTTGGATCTGACTCACAAGTGTGTCGGGTACTTTGGAGCTGACTGACACGTAGGAGCTGACTGACGAGTGTGTTTGATCACTTGGAGCTGACCAACGCGTGCGAGCTGACTGACGCATGCGGGTTGACCGACAGGTATGACGGCCAATTGGAGGTGGCCGGTGAGTGCACTGTTGGTTCGCCATTCTAGTTCATGCACTTGTCAGCGTCAGATAATCCTCTTAGACTCAGATAACAACATTCGTCATCTTCTCTCCATCTCGAGCTGTGTGCAGACATCTATAGGCATTTTTAGACGCTTACAACTATAAATTTTGGTTTATTTTATCCAAAGAATAGCATATTTGATTTATTATCATATAGTAATGTTGATTTTGCCGGATGCAAATTTGATGAAAAAATTACAAGTGGTACGTGTCATTTCTTAGAACATTCACTTGTATTTTGATTTAGTAAAAAGCAAAATTTTGTATCATCATCAACAACTGAAGCAGAATATATTGTTGCAAATTTTGCATGTGCACAAGTTCTATGGAAAACAAACATTATCTGATTATGGTATAGTTTGTCCCACATCCTTCATAATGTGTGACAATTCTAGTGCCATTAATTTATCTAAAAATCCTATTCAACATTCACGTACAAAACTTATTGATATTAGACATCATTTCTTATGTGATCATGTGCTTAAAGGTGATATTTCATTAGAATTTATATCTACTGATACAAAATTGCAGATATACTAACAAAACCATTAAAAGAAGAAATTTATGTTAAATTAAGAAGGGAATTAGGTATATGTTCAATTGAAGATTTAAATTAATTTTTAAAATCAATACATGTGTATACACATTCTTAATAGTCGACTAATTAGGTTAGTAGTCGACTACATGCACAAGCATTGTATATATCACATTCATTCATTTTCTTAGTAGTCGACTAATAGGATGAGTAGTTGACTAATCTGAGTTCAACACAAATTTACAGAACTCTGTCAATTACAGTGTAGTCGACTACATTACAGTATAGTCGACTACTTAAACTGGCAGTTTCACATTTACAGTTTTTAGCTTATTGGTTTCTTTACCAATCAAACCCAATACCCAATACCCATTAAATTTAAGTCAAATTGGTCTCAACCATTCATTATTACCATATCAATCCTAGCCTTAAATCTACTTCTATTTAGATCAAATCTCAACCATACACTTGAAATTTTGATTTCATCCTAGCCATTAATTTTTTACATAAGAAAACTACCCTAAATCAATAACTACCCACTCCATCACATTTCTAAAACCGACAGCAAACCTCTCTCCCTCTTCATTTCATCCGATTTCAGGTTAGGGCATCCTCAAATCTTTCAAAAAAATTTCAAAATTTCCCAAAAACTCTTGTTGTTTCTTGAGTTTTTCTGTCCTTGTAGTCAACTACAACTTTAATTAGCCGACAACTAACATCAACAAGGGTTTCGACAGTTTGGTAAGTTTTCTTCACTTGATCTTTTTCAAATTTCGAACTTAAATCATGTCTAGATCAAAGAGGCTTAGGTCTGGTCCTTCTAATATTGTGGAAGACTATTCAATATATCTAAAAGACCCTACTTTGCTTGCTCAATTCAAAGAATTCCAAACTTTCAAAATACTACCCGGTCGATTTGTTAAATTTGATGACTTTATCACTCAAAATTTTAGTGATTATTTTGCAAATGTTAGACTGTTAGATCTATTTTTCTCTAAAAATAAAAAACCACATTATCCTCTTTTGGTCCAATTATTTTACATAAATATCACTAGACTTGAAACTGATAGACAATCCGATGTTCTTAACACTCTTGTGAAAGGAGTTGAAATCAATTTAACTCCTAAGAAACTAGAAAAAAATTCAAAATTCCTTATCAAGGTGTTAGTCTTCCAAATATCAAAATGACGGATGAGAATTTGCTTTCAAATCATATTTTCCTTCCCGAACATGGCAAACCACTGAATCACTCCCATAAACTTAGGCCTATCCCTAGGTTTATCGCTCGAATTCTTGCCTATAATTTGTTTTCGAAAACGGGAAGTTTTTATTAGTCGACTACACTGTATATTTAATCTTTGTAGTCGACTACTCATGCCTTAGACATAATTTTAAGTTTCTGTTAAATAACAGTGTAGTCGACTAATATACAGTGCATCGACTACTTAAGACTTAGATAGATTTTCAAGTTTTTAAAAAATACAGTGTAGTCGACTAATGACTATATGTAGTCGACTACTAAGATTAAATTCAACTTTTTATGTTCCTATCAAATTACAGTGTAGTCGACTACTAAGCAGTATAGTCGACTACTAAGAGTTGAATTTGAATTCTAGGCTTTCTGTGTTTACAGAGTAGTCCACTAATGACCAAAGTAGTCGACTACTAAGAAAAATCCTGACTTCATAGAGTCTGTTTGAAATCAGTATACTCGACTACTAGGAGTTATAGTCGACTACATAGATAGTTTTTCTGACATTTCAAGTTTGAATTTATGACTGTTTATAGCCATTTTTGATCCATTAATCGGCTTTAAAAACTTGTCTTTTCAAGGGCTATAAATAGGTCAGAATTTCAAAATTTTGCACCATGAATTCCTATCTATAAGTTTTAACATTTGTGCATTCTCAAGAGTTTCAAAATTTTAGATTTTTGCCTAAGTGTTGAGAAAAAATATTCTCCAAAATAGCCTTTGATCTTTATCCTACATATCACTTATTTTAGGCAATTTCTAGAGATTAAAAATGTTCCTAAAGCCAGTGGTGCACATCACTACACATTCAAGACTTATAGGAATTGTGTTGTTGATTCAAGGAAAGTTTTCTCGGGTGTGAGAGTTGTGATCTCTTAATGAAGAGATTGTGTGCAATTTGCATGGTCTTGCAAATTAGTCAAGTTTGCTTTTTGATTTTATAATAGTTTTTAAAATCATAGTGGAACTCTCAAGCGGGATTTACTTGAGGACTGGATGTACACCGGGGAGTGGAACCAGTATAAAAACTTGTGTTTGTGATTGTGATTTTCTGTGACTATTGATATCTTTCTTGCAATTTATAATCTATTTTGCATAAATTTTAAAAGAACACTATTCACCCCCTCTAGTATTTCAGTGTGTATTAGATCAGATCCTACACTACTCGAGTTCGAGACGTCTCCACTCAATGGAGGATGAGTCCCCTCGAAGTTTGCTCAGTCCACAAGTCTATATTAAAGCTAAGTCATTCAGTAGACACATTAAAATTATGCAACATAGGGAAAAAAATTTAGATCCAAAAAATGTTTTTGATACGAGTCGCCGTGCGAGCACCCTTTAGTCGTGGAATTACCAAAAGGTGGGTTGAGAAGCAGACAACTAAAATACAAGAACAATTCAGTATGGCGAAGTAAAATACCTTCTCTAGATTATGAAGAATTAATTATTATAAATCTCTCCCACACAATCTTACTAGAATCGAGAACAACCTCTCAATCCTCTCTAAACCCTAATACAATGATTAGAATCTCTCTTAATTCCCTCTGATTACTTAGAAACCCTAAAATGATCCTTTATATAGGTGTACAAACATGGATGACAATCTGGTAAATAACCAAGCCCAAAACCAATAGGAATTCGTGTGAACAGAAATCCAACCAAACCAGGAAACCGTCGATGAGTCGACTGAAAACTGTATATGAGTCGACTCATGACCTCATATGAGTCGACTCATAACTGATGAGTCGACTCATAACTGATGAGTCGACTGGTCAGAAACTTTTGCTAACAGAGCTTGATTTTGTGAGTCGACTCATGACAGGCATGAGTCGACTCAACCTGATGAGTCGACTCATGTACATATATGAGTCGACTCACGAGCTAAAAACTAGATTCTTCGAATCTGCTGCTCGTCGTCTCGTTCCACGCTTCCACCCGCATTCCACTATACTATTTTACACCCCTATTCTCATGCTATCACGAGAATCATCTATCCTTAAGCTCCCATGAAGATCGTTAAGTTCCAAAGAGAAGATACACCCGTATTATGGGTCCCCTCTTTAGGAACTTGAAGTCTCGTTCAAGTTAGAACTTTTGCTGAGGAAACTCCCGAGCTCCTCTATCTTTTTTGCACCACCTGGCCTTGTTAGGAATTTGATCTAGATGTCCGATCAGAAACAACTCATTCATCCCGCGTCTCGTCGTAGTCACCGTTCGCCCCAAGTTGCAATCCTTTGTCGATGGTTTTTCTGGAAGTCTAATGCACAGCGAGAAAAACTTCTTGCTTACATTCACTAGTCTCTTCGCTCGCGTCACTGTCCCCAAGCTTGCCTCCCTCGGAAGAGATGCTGAATGAAATATGAACTTTTCACCATACTTAGTGAATGTGTACTTCTGAGCCCGCCTCTTATAGATCGTATATCTATCCCATAAGTACGGATTACCCAGTATAATCTAACAAACATCCAATAGAATAACGTCGCACGTGACCTCATCAATATACGACTCGTGGAGCGCAAATCTGACAGTGCATTGATCAACTACACTCAGTTTCTCCTCCTTCTGAATCCACCCTAATAGATAGGGCTTCGGATGCTTGATCGTCTTCAGACCCAACTTCTGAACCATTGCCTAGGATATTAAATTCTTCTTGCTGCCCAAATCAATAATGGCATCAACCAAACTGGTCTTCACTTGCAACTTAAGAACAAAGAGTTGCTCTCTCGGGTCGTCGTCCTCTTTCGTGGTCTGCTTCCCTGCTATAAGGTTGAGACTACTGTTGGGCTCTGTCATCCCCAGGACTTCTTTAGGACTTTGAGCTATTATGTATGCCTTTTTCTCCTCCTTCTTCTTCAATCCTCTTGGCTTGAGATGAGGATACTTCTCCCAACACCGATCAGCTGTGTGCCCTGTCTTCTCGCAGTGACTATAAATCAGCCGTGCTTTCCCTGGATCACCCTTCTTCTTCTCCTCCTTAGATTGAGAACCACTAGACTCGCCTCCCGTCTGTTTGGAGTCTCCCATAACCTCATTGCCCTTCTTTTACTTACCCTTGAGGGCAATAGCCTTCACGCTCGTCTTTGCAATTGATTCCATCGTGAATATCTTCATCTCCTTTCGGATGTAATCGTTCAATCCCGCTATATACTTCATAAACACAGAATATTCCTCTATCACAATGTTGAGGACTATCTCCTGCTGTTGGAACTCCGTGGTGTATTCTTGAACGGTTTGATTGACCCTTTGGCATAAGCCGTACCATTTGTACCAACGCTCTTCAAGGAATCCTACCGGGTAGAACTACTTCCTCAGTAACTCCTTAAACTTGTTCCACGACACCGCCTTCTTCTCCTGCTTACAGTAGGATTTCCACCACGTCAACGCGTGCCCTGAAAGCTTCAAAGTCGCGATCACAATCTTCTCTTTTGACGAATAGCCATAAAGAGTAAAATACGTCTCCATTCACTCGATCTAGTCATCAAGCCTCTCGACGTCAACACTCCCATCATAAACAGGAATCTCCATCTTGAAGTCAATCTTCAGGTTCTGATAAGAATTCTTACCCCCTTGATGTAATGCAGCCTTAACGGTCTCCTCCTCCTCGTCGGAATCTGAATCTACTCTCTCCACATCAGACTCAATAATTTTCTTCGAAGAAGATTCACCTTGTTTGCCACCTCCATAGATAAGACTGACGAGTTGTGTGAGAGTCAAACCTATCATCTCAATCTGCTTCTCTAATGCATTAATCCTCGCTGAATTATCTCCTTCAGCCATCTTCTCCTTCCTTAAAATCCAGACTCATTCCAATGAAATAAGGATCTCGCCAAGCTTCTTGTACTGTGATCGAGTAAGGATCATACACAGGATGACCCCTTCACAAGATCTGATTGTTTTGATACCAACTTGATACGAGTCTCCGTGCGAGCACCATTTAATCGCGGAATTACCAAAAGATGGGTTGAGAAGAAAATAACTAAAACACAAGAACAATTCAGTATGGCGACGGAAAATACCTTCTCTAGATTATGAAGAATCAATTATTACAAATCTCTCCCTCACAATCTCACTAGAATCGAGAACAACATCTCAATCCTCTCTAAATCCTAATACAATGATTAGAATCTCTCTTATTTCCCTCTGATTGCTTAGAAACCTTAAAACAATCCTTTATATAGGTGTACAAACATGGATGGCAATCTGGTAAATAACCAAGCTCAAAACCAACAGGAATTCGTGTGAACAGAAACCCAACCAAACCAGGAAACCGTCGATGAGTCGACTCAAAACTGTATATGAGTCGACTCATAACTGATGAGTCGAATGGTCAGAAACTTTTTGCTAACAGGGCTTGATTTCGTGAGTCAACTCATGACAGGCATGAGTCGACTCAACCTGATGAGTCGACTTATGTACATGTATGAGTCGACTCACGAGCTGAAAACTGGATTCTTATGTTATCATGAGAATCATCTATCCTCAAGCTCTCATGAGGATTGCTAAGTTCCGACGAAAAGATACACCCATATCAGTTTCATCATTCATCTATAAGACACATTTACAAGATGCATAACATGTGTTTATACAATACAAAAGTCAAAAGGTAGGAAGGTCCTAAGAAGCTAAGGGAAGTCCATTCTAGCTCCTGGAGTCAGAGGCGGGGAGCTCCTAGGTACAGTCGGTGGATGAGTCGAGTGGTCTCCTACTTCATCCAAGTCATCCTCCTTTACGTCTAGATCGATTCCTCCCCTGAGTGCTTCCACCTTTATCAACTCGTACAAACAATTGGCCACGAGTGGAGGGTAGTGAAAGCGATCAGGTGGGTTCCTTGTCTCGGCTGGGAGTTGCGCCAATAGGTAGTCGTACCCGGCCATGCAAGCTATCACCACTTTGGTTTTTTCGGTTAAGTTCTGAATATACTTCCTCACAACCTCTTGGCGATAACCTTCGGACTTTAGATGGGCGACTTCCCCTTGAAGCTTGGTGAGCTCTGCCTGCTTCTCTGTCAATTGATGTTGCGCATGCATCGCCACTAACTTCTCTACTTCTACCTGTGACATAGTACAGTCCTTCTCTTAGAGAGCCTCGCCTAGTCCCTCAACCTTCCTTCGGCTCTCCCCCAGCTCCTGCCTAAGCTTCTCGACCTCAGCGGCTTCTGGAGCCCGTGCCTCAGCAGCCTGTCTCGAGTAGATCCCTCTGCTAACCCTCAGGGAATCAACCTCCCCCAAGAGCTTGAGATAAGTAATCTGGATATGCTCCATCCTACCAAATATCTCTTACTCCATCAGAGCGCCTCGCACTAGATAGCTCTAAAAGCTCAAATGGAGAGCGGTATTAGGTACCCCCCCCTCAGGTACTCGTCATCCCGAGGAATATAGAATTGCTCAACGGCCTTTGACTGAGCTATGCGAGAGCCAAGAACTATCGTCCTGGCATCCAGATGGTGAGTGGCCTCAAAGCGATGCTCGGGGTTGGGTTCTTGCACATATCATCGACCGCCCCCATAAGTCCTAATAAGGTACTCATAAATCTTCTACCATTCCTCATTGCCGAGCTCATCAACGCAAAGGAGGAAAGGATACTTTAGCCCTGAGGAAGGCTCAGGTTCCTCCTCAGTAGTCTCTTTTTTGTGGCAAGATGACTCGCCATGACTAGTAGACGGCCCCATTTCGCTATCACGGGTTATGGCTTCGGCTCCCCCTCCTTTAGGAGCCTCGACAGACCCGCTAGGAGAAGACTCATCTAGATGGATGACCTCCGTCTCCATCATCTTAGCCGTCGCTTGTGCCTCTTGTTCCTTATCGTCCCCTCTCAGTCGCCTCCTCCGTCTATGGATGAGGGCAGAAGAAGGCTCCTCCTCCTCAGGTGCCTCAACCTCCGTAGGAGGAATGTCCTAACGAAGATGCTTCGTAGGCTGGCAGATGACTCTCCCTCTGGAGTAGCCAAAGGAACAGTAGGCCTCAACACCTCTTCTGCTCCCCTTATAATAAGAGCTGAAGCCCCTCTATATCCTAGGTGGTAGAAGGCTCGACCGACACACCGAAAAATTACAAAACTGACCTTTCTAGCAGATGGTCCCATCAGCGAGAGCCAGCGTATGACTTGATCAAGTTAAGTGCTTCACTCTGGTTGGGAGACAACTCACCTTCCATTAGCACCTCCCTCCTTATTTCAAGCCAGTCGGAGTAGCCTAACTCTAGGTCGTCCCCCACGACCCAAATAAACTTTTCCTTCCAATCCTTGTGCGAGTCAGGAAGGTCGGTGAGGAGCCTAAACTTACCCACCCTTTAGAAGTAGAAGTGGGGCTCATTTTGGTTTACCTTCACCACCACCAACCGGCCCAAGACCCGTAGGGAAGGCCTTATACCTGGCAAGTGACAGATTACGATGAACACCACCAAGATGGCAATGGCTTTCGGTTTCATTTGCATCGGCGGTACCCTAAGCACCGTGAACACCTACTTGAAGAAAGGATGCAGAGGCGACCACAAGCCAAACTCCAAATGCCTCACATAGAGCGGACCTTTTTCTGGTCCATGATAGAATATGGCCTCCGACCTCGTTCGAGCCAGCAAATTATATGCTTCTGGGATATCAAACCTCTGGTACATCGTCTTTTTCTATGGAGAAGTCACCTTAGAGTGAATATCCACCAATAAAGGTTAACGATCCACAGGTTCGGAAGCCATTAGAGATTGAAGAGTTGATCGCCAGAAGAGATGAACAGATAAGATCAACAGTTCTCTAAAGGTAATTTGAAGAGATAGCAACTACCACCCTTGTGGTCCCACTTCTATATATAGGCAGCTAACCTTACAATAGCCAGAATTAATTCTCAAAACTCAAAGTGCCCTCTCTGAGATCGAGGTGTGGGCCACTCACCTCGAACAACCTATAATCTGCTAGGAAAAACAGAGCTGCGATAATTAAAAGGAATGTATAGTGACGTCATCCATGTCAAATTTGAAGAGACTTTTCAATTTCTCATCCAGTACGCTCACGCGTCCGTCCAAAGCTAATTTGATTTCACTCGGACCCGGCTCAAGCTGACTCCATGTGAAAAGGGCCCACTGTTATGGTTTTCCCATTCACTAAAGTGTAAGCTCATTGCCAAGCAACGAACAAGTATGTTATATGCTATGCCTCAATCAACTTGGAGGCCGGAGACTAGTAGGGACGACCGCTCTGCCGACTCGAGCACTCGATATTCCTTCATGTTGGATCAAAAGGCGGAACTTGTCGCCTCACTTTTGTTAAAGATTACTCTCCATGAGTCCACTCGACCATTTACCAAATGCCTTACGAAGCTAAATCAAAAGGCGTTACTTCTCGCCAAAGGCAAAGGACATCTTCTGCCTTGAGCTTATCTTCACTGACAATGTGTCAATGTTGCATTTAATGCATGACAGGCGCATCATGCCTCTGGCCTCGATAGCCTTCATAACTCATCGCACCATGTGGGTTCTACCACGCTGCCAGTCACTTCCCATTCAATGCCCAAGTGATATTTTCTCTAGTCGCCAGCCGATACTTGTAAAGAAGAGACTGACTCAGTTGTCATCCCATACTTCGTCACTACCCTTCTGTGCTCAGCTGAAGTGACCAATCTACCATTATACCTTAAGTATAAATACAGGTACTATTTCAACCCACAAGGGATAGAATTCTAAATTCTAATCCAAATTCTCTAATTCTGCAAAATCATTATGCACGACAAGAACTCACTTAGTTCTTTTTTTCCTCACTCAAGTTCATCAGCTAACTTGACCATCAAAGGAACCACTGGGGAACCAATCCCTGACCTCTTACATATTTCTACTTGTGCAGATCTTTTGACCACCCAATTCAAGAACTGGACATGAAGTAAAGGAAGAAAGTGGCCCCTCATCAATCCTCAACAACCTCATCCAATCCTGAATGCAATTGATTGTGTGATCATATAAACTATCAACACATCTCCTACAAACACTCTTTAATAAGGATACCTCCCCTAAAGGAGTAGAGATAGATAACGATACATCTAAAGGATGTGCGATCAATCGGAGCCTATCCATAAAGATATGAGAGATAACAGGATGCGGAACTCCTGAATCAAACAAGATCTGAGCTAGGAAGGAATTCACTAAGAAAGTACCTTGCACTATGGCTCCGCTCATATCATGATCACGTGGTATGATTGCATAAACCATGCCGGTGGTTGGTGCCTACTGTGCTGCTGGTGGTGGAACATATGGGTCTGTCTGACCCTGAGGACTCCTGAATAGCATGAATATAGCCCACTGGCCCTCTAATCCTCGAAACGACAGGTGGTGACTCTATCGTTTATTATTGCTAACCCTGACCACGGTTCTGCTACTGCCCGTGTCCTCATCCTTACTACTAGCCCTAGCCTCTACCTTGCTAGCCTCCTGCTGATGCACTATGACAATCCCTAGCCTTATGCCCAATCTTATTATAATTATAACATGCACCCTAAATCCTACGTTGCTGTGATGCTCTCTGATCATGTTGTGGTCCCCTCTTAGAGTGACCCTATTGCTGGTGCTAAAAATCCTTACCCCGCTACTGGGGTCCTTTAGGTCCGGCGAAAGGTCTCTTACCCTTACCCTTGTCACTCTGATGTCCTGGTTTAGAGCTACCCTCTCTGGTCTTCCGGAATATTACAGTCTCTGTCTCCTGCAAAAAGGCTACATCAGCTACATCTAAAACTGAGCGGAACCTCCTAGATACGAGGTTGCGACGAAGGCTTGAACGAAGCCCCAAAATAAACATTTGCGTCTGGCGCTCTCCGGTCTGCCACGTGCCTATGAAACGAAGTAGACTTATGAATTGGCTCATAGTCAGCTATGGTCATGTCTCCCTGCTCCAATCTGGTCAACTCAAGCTCTTTCCCGGTCCGTGCCATGGAAGAGATGTACTCGTTGAAGAAATAGACAAAATCCTCCTGTGAAAGTGTTATCCGCTGATCTGGGGTAAACTAAAGCCTATACCATCCCCTGGCATCACCCTTTAGGCTAAAAGCTACTAACCTTTGCTTCTAGACCGAATCCACATCAAGCAAGTTAAGAATATTCCCCACATCTTCCTTCTATTTGTAGGCTACAAGCGAATCTGATTGTAGGCGTATAAAACTACCTATAGGTCCCTTAACACAGCTCGACGACGTCAATTCGACAAACCAACCATCGGGCGACGTACGCAAACACGATCATTAGTCCACAACACCGAAGCCAAGCGATACGCGACGAAGTGGATTAACGAGGCTACAAGGCTAACGAACCACACGCAAACAACGGAATAAATCCACTCGCGTGCGGAATCAAGCTAACGGTTGAGGAATCAACGAGTCATCCAACCAAGAGCGGACTCGAACGAATCACGATCGATTTAAGATCAATTTCGGACTCAAATTCAAAAGTGGATTTACTGCCAAATCAGGAACCGGATTTACTGCCAAATCAGGTCAACGAATCAGGTCCGAACAAATCAACCACAGAACCGAAAAACGGAAAACGGCGAAACCAATACCAAGAGGGGCTCGGCCAAAGCCGAGCCACCTCAAGGTGGCTCGGTGGTTAGGCCACCTGTGTCCGGGCACAGTGAAGAGAGGCTATAAATAGGAGGGCATTGGCTTATTTTCAAAGATTGGAAAAATTTTGGAGGCGAAGCTCTGCTGGATTCAAGGCTCAGATCTAAAAAAGATTGAAGCTTTGGGACTTTGAGGACTTGCTCTTCCAGATCCGGTGCTCGGCGATCGTCAACGTCAAATAAGGCAAGAGTTCGAGAGGAACCGGATCTCAGATCGGATCTCAGATCTACGCAGGCATACTCCGGATCAAAGCTTGGTCTTTGATCCCGAGATTCGGGCGATTATTTCCTTGGTAAAATAATCCCCCCCCGGCTATTATTTCCTTCGTGAAATAATACCCGTCATACTGCGTAGATCCGACCGGATCTAGATCGCGCGGTGGTCAACGGATAAACCCCGGCGCAGGCAAACAACCCACGCAAGCGAGCAACTGCAAAACAGGAGCTCGTGATTTGTTTGACAAACAAGGATAAAAAGTTGTAATTTTTATTTTTCTTTTATTTGATCTTCGTTGTAACCGGATCTTATAAAAAGACCGAATCTTTGTAACCGAAAAACAGTTATTTAAGATGGCAATGGAATCGATAAAGAAAGCAACGATTTTTCCCGCGAACAATCTGGCGACCACAGTGGGAGCCACCGATCTCGCTGCCGAGATCGTTGTGTCGCAGCCACGGATCTTAATCCCGGTCATGGAGGAGGTCGAGTACGAGTTCGACCAGCAGAAGTTCAAGGAGTACCTGTCATCCTCGTCCGGATCTACCTCCCCCCGCAAGTCCAAGAAGTTCTCCTCCAGGAGAAAAGCTCGTTGGTATGAAGACGTAGAAAACACCAACGAAGATCTCGCCCTGTTTGATGCCAAAGTTGCATCGGGCGAGGTTCCCCCAACTTCCAACCAGGTCAGATCTGCTCTGGCCAACTCTTCCGCCGCAGAGGGCGTGGTGACTCTCTCGAAGAGAGCCCGTCAAAGGCAACATCAGCGCTTGGCGCGACAGTATGCAAAGGCGATGGAATCCGTAGACGGAGTCCGATACAAGGCTGATCTGAAGAACGGAAGAGGCAAACAGCCTCAGCAACTGATGAATGGTGGCTTTTCCAAGCAGCCAACGAACGAATGGGTCCGTGTCAAACGGAATCGTTCAATGCTGGAGGAGCACATTCGCAAATGCCGCGCACTATCAGCGCAGGCACGGGCTCAAGTCGAAGAAGCCCGTAGAAAGCTGCAGAAAGAAGTGGCCAAGAAACCGCCACCAACTCGCAAAGTTTGGAGACCAAAGTCTGAAGCGGTGATTCCGACTAAGGAGCGACAACTGCAGCCTTCAAAAGTTCAACCTCCGGCGAACCAACCCAAATCGCCGATGATTTCCACAACTGCTCCGGGAGATCCCGCAGGACCATTCCAAAGAAGGAAGTCGGTCTTGGAGCGCCTCGGTCCACTTCTCGAGAAGCGAAGCAAAGCTCCAGTCCAAGAACGTTTGGGTCCAATAAAGAAGCCCCGAACGATTCAACATGCTGGGGGTCGCCGCAACCCTCAACATGACAAAGAAATCAGGGCAACTAAGCGCACTACTCTGCGCATTGAAGTCCAGCAGCCCACTGAGGATTCACGCCCACAAAGGCATGTTTCGAGGCGCGTGACTCTCGAAAGCCCGAAGAAGGCAGTTCGCCCTCAGAAGGAAACATTATCGTCTGATGACGATGACGTTATACCTGAGAAATCGTGCCAACACACGATAGGTTACTCCGACCTTCAAACTGACGAGTTGTACTATCGTGTTGGGGGTACGAGCAAAGCCAGAAAGAGAAGTCCTCGAAGGCTAGAAACTCAATGCCCCTGTTCCAAACTCATCCGGGCGGTACTGTCTGAGTGCAACTGCGTTAAGGCAGTCCCCGAAATAGTTTTAGTTTTCGAAAGGCTTAGTACCGAAACGCTAAAACCAAGGCATAGGTGTTTCCGACGAAGAAGAATGGTGGTCGAAGATGAAGAATTTCTGAGGGTCTCCACTAATATGTCCAGCAAGGGAACATCGGCTCAGGACAATCCCGAGGCGATCCCAGAGGTACCCCGACGTGTAACTCGTCTGCAGTCCGGAGCTATCATTCGTGCAACATATGGTAGGGTTCGGACAAGATTACCTTCAGGAGATGAAGAATCAGATGCCGGCTCGGTAGTTGCATCTGACAATACCGTATCCAGCGAAGGACAACCCCGCGAGTCATTCATGATAAGCGCGGAACAGGTGGCTAAGATGCTCGAAGAAGCCATGGCCAAACAACAGGAGAGCTTCAGGTTTGAAATGCAGATGGTCATGCAGAATATGAGAGAAATGCATGAGCAACAAATCCAGGCACTGACGAACCAGCAAGGCGAACCAAGCCGCTGTAACCAGGTTATTCAGGAAGATGAGCACACGGATACGGATGAAGCTCGCAATACCAATAATCCTCCCGTCAATGCAGGGGGTGGTAATGAGGATGCTAGTCATAATGCCACGCTTCCACCTCAGAATCGTGCTAATGAGAACACGGGTGAAAGTTTGAAGATCAAAAACCTCGAGAGCAAGATCAATATGTTGATTTCTGCTCAAGAGGTGAAGAAAACGGGCATTCCTTGTCCATACCCAAGAGAATCGGAATCAATCCCGTATCCGGCGAAGTTCAACCTAATCAACTTCACGCCGTTTGATGGGAAGGGTTCACCCACTCAACATGTGATTTACTTCAAATCACACTTGGAGGTTATCTCTGGCAATGAACCTCTGATGGTACGGTCCTTCGTTGGCACTCTTCGCGGAGCCGCCTTTGATTGGTATCGCCGCCTCAAGCCAGGTAGCGTGAATAGCTGGGGAGATATGGAGACTAAGTTCCTCACCAATTTCTTCGACGACGACACCGAGATATCTATCGGATCGTTGCTGGATGAGAAACAGAAAGATGGGGAGTTAGTCGACACCTTCGTCAAAAGGTTCCGGAACAAGGCGATGAATTGCCGGGACCCGATCACTGAGGAGTTCATTCTCCAGACCTGCCATAACAATCTTTCATTGGATGTGTTGGAAGCAATGGGGACAGCACCATCCAAAACATGGAAGGATCTGAAGGTCCGAGGGGAACAAGCCGAGCGATTCCTCAGAAGGAAGAAGGTGGAGAGAGGCCAGCAAGCGGCGAATGCTCCAACACAGAACTTCAACCCAAGGGGGAAAGGTAAGGCACATGCTAATACAGTAGATGCTAACCAAACTTTCCAATTGCAACCTCAGCAACAGCAGCAGCGGTAACAACGGCCTCAGAAGCAGAAATCTTCGGAGCCAAAGTTTCCCAAAGTTTACTCCTTCAAAGATGATGAAGTTCCCGGCATCTTCAAGTACCTGTTGGAGAATAACAAAATCCAGCTGCCGGCGATCGTAGATCAAGAAGGGGCCAGCAAAGTGACGGATCCGAAGTACTGCGCGTACCATAGAGCGGTCCATCACCCTACGAGGTCATGCTACCACCTCAAGGACAAGATCCAAGCATTAATTGATGTGGGCGTCATAACCCCGAAGCCGTCCAAGAACGTAGGAGCAAATGCAGTGTCAATCAGCTTTGGATCGGTGCCTACAACATGGTTCGAGCCAAAATGCGTCACCAAAGTAGGAATGAAGACGGTGAATGATGATCCATATAGACAGCGCCAAAAGGGACTTGTGCCACACACAGCCCCAAACGGCGAAATCCTCTGGGTTCATCCGGATCTTATTGAAGATGATCAGTGGGCGACTTCCTTGACCAAGAAGGGTAAAGGCAAGTCTTGCAATGCTACTTCTGCAATCTTCGAAGAGGATGGAGATGACGCTCCTACCTTCCCGCTCTCCGAAGAAGAACAAGAAGTCTTTACCACCAGAAGCGGAAACCAGTACCACTTTAACTATCCGTCACCTAGTGATCAGTTAGCTGAGCAGGGGGTGACTAAACGGGGACCAGCCAAGACTCTAACAGAGCTGGGGGTGATTGCAGCTCCTAAACCGGTTGAAGAGGCTCGACGACAGCCGGTGGATAAGCAGAAAGAAAAGAGACCCCAGGAGGTTCAGAATCCGAAGCAGTCTCGTTTCAATCGTCCGATTGGAAGAGATAAACCGGAGAGCTCGAAAACTCCACGTATTTTCGATATTATGGCTCAATTAGCCAATATTCTAGCGCGGATAACACTGTACAAGTTGTTGCGGTTGTCAAAGGAGACCAGGGAAGCCTTACAAGAGGCCTTGGCCGATTCAGAAGCATTCCTTACTCGGGTCAAGCCGGTGCCGGAAGAGCCAGAACTATTAGTTCAACAATGCAACATAGCGGCTAAGAACCTTCCCTGCATTACCTTCACCAAAGAGGATATACAGACAAAGAATTCGAACCATGATCGACCCCTGTACTTCATTGGGTACATTGGCTCCAGCGAAGTCAACCGAATCCAAGTGGATCCGGGTTCCGCTGTGAGTATTATGCCGCTTCGCTTGATGCATAGCCTCGGCATTCCAGTCAGTAAATTGGCGTCTACAGGCACTGTTATTTACGGATTCAACACCAGCGGGTCAAGGCCTTTGGGAAAGATCCGGATAAAATGTCAAATGGGTGATCTGAAGACGGAGGTCACGTGTTACGTGATTGATGCTGAGACATCATATAACTTACTACTGGGTCGGCCTTGGATCCATAGTAATGTTATAATTCCTTCCACTCTCCATCAGTGTTTGAAATATGTCGACACTGATGGTAGGGTCAGGACGGTGGTCGCGGATAAGCAACCATTCAAAGGGTTTGAGAATTATTTCACCGATTCTCTCCTTTATGGTAACGAATCCGATACTGAACCATCGGCCCAGGGCACGGATAGCAGAGAAGAAGCTGATTCCGAAGCCGGATTCGATTACAATGGAGGTTTTGTTTTAAATGACATTGTACCCTTTGTAATCAATCTTGACGATGAACAATCGTCAGATGACAGTTGTAACTGGCAAGTTGCCAATATTGAAATAAATGATGATTTAGAGTACTCACTGTCTCTTGATGAAGTGATAAAGGGATTATACAATAATCCTGATTTATATACGCCGCTTCGATCGTCTTATGTAACGAAGAAACACCTCCAACATTCTTTCGGAACAACCCTGATCATTCCTGCCAAAGTAGGAGGCGAGAAAGAAGTGGTTTACGGTAAAGAAGAGAGTTTTCCATTACCTGATCATTTCTTAAGAGAAGATGAGAATGAAGACAAACATGGTCGACATTTATCTAAGTATAGTCCGGAAGCGCGCAAGCTCATGGAAAAACAGGGATATGATTTCGCACTCGGAGAAGGTTTATACTTCGATCGAGGTTCCCGTATTCCAGCCAAAGCGTCATATGTACCAAAAGGGAAACCGGATGATTATTACCATCACAAAAGAGGCTTAGGCTACGTCTCCTCGTCTGATGATGAATGTGGTTGGCAAGTTATTGATCAAATTGCTAACAAAGCTAAGGATGGGTACTCGTCAGATTCTTCAGAATGGGACTCCGATACAAGTTTGGGGGAAGTATTTAAAGCCCTAATGATGAACATGACTACAGCTGATCCATCCATAATGGAGGACGACGATCAAATGCCAACGTAGGAAGACCCATGGGTTTATCACCTAAACATGCAGTACGGCGATAGGTTTGAACAGAGGGAACCCCCCACCGAGGATAAAATAGTCCAAATTAATATGGGCGATGAAGCTAACCCAAAGCCCATATTCATCAGCTATAGTCTTCCCCCAGATGAGAAGGAGGAATTAATTGCTCTCATCAGGGAATATATCGATGTCTTCTCTTGGAACTATGAGGACATGCCAGGGCTCGACCCCAATGTGGCAATGCACCGCCTCGATATCAAGTCGGATGCCAAACCCGTCAAACAGCAGCAAAGACGGTTTCGTCCGCAGATTATGGAAGCCATTGAGACAGAGGTTAAGAAATTGATCGACTCAGGATTCATCCGAGAGGAGCAGCATCCAGACTGGCTAGCTAATATTGTCCCAGTTATGAAGAAAAATGGTAAAATCAGGATTTGCATCGACTTCAGGAACCTGAATGCGGCATGTCCAAAAGACGACTTCCCTCTCCCAATCACGGACGTCATCATCGACAATACGTGCGGATTTGACAGGATGTCTTTTATGGATGGCTTTTCAGGATATAACCAAATCAAGATGCACCCAGATGATGAGAAGCATACAGCGTTCAGAACGCCCCTCGGTGTCTTTTGCTACACGGTGATGCCTTTCGGTCTGAAGAATGCAGGCGCCACGTACCAGCGAGCAATGACTAAGATTTTCCAAGAACATCTCAGGAAAACGGTTGAGTGCTACGTTGATGATCTGGTTGTGAAAAGCCGCAACAAAGAAGATCACATCAAGGACTTGAAGACGATGTTCGATCTCATGCGGAGTCATCAATTGAAGATGAACCCCACTAAATCCTTCCTTGGAATGTCCAGCGGAAAATTCCTTGGATTCGTCGTCACCACTAAAGGTATACATATCGATCCTGACAAAGTAAAGGCGATACATGAATTGCAGCCCCCGAGAAATCTAAGAGAACTCGGAGGATTGCAAGGGCGTTTAGCTTACATCCGGCGGTTCATCTCAAATCTTTCTGGGAAGTGCCAACCATTCTCTAAGCTAAACAAGAAAGGTGTGTCATTTATTTGGGACGATGCCTGCCAAAAAGCACTCGAAGACATCAAAACGTATCTGACGAGTCCTCCTGTTCTTGTCGCACCAAAATCAGGTAAACCGTTCTTGATTTACATCAAGGCGATGAACCATTCGATAAGTGCTTTATTAGCACAAGACGATGATAATGGTCACGAACAGGCAGTTTATTACCTAAGTCGGACTTTGGTAGGCACTGAGTCTCGATATCCGATGATTGAGAAAGAATGCCTCGCATTGGTATTCACAGTACAAAAGATGCGGCATTACTTGGTCGGACAGACGATTTACGTCATTTCTAACGTTAATCCAATACGGGTATTTATGACGCAACCGGGTTTGATGAATTGGCAGTTAGCGAAATGAGCCCTTCTCTTGTCCCAGTATGATTTGCACTTCAAACAACAGAAGTCGGTCAAAGGACAAGCGATTTGTGATCTTTTGGCGGCAAACCCGATAACAGATACGGCAGAAGTATATGATGACTTGCCGTATGAAACCTACGAAGTTAATACTACATCACACCAACAAGTATGGCAATTATACTTTGATGGTGCTTCGAGAGCAGTTAATAAGTCAGTAACCCCCGGATGTCCTAAAGTCTCCTCCGGAGTTGGAGTTGTCTTAGTTTCCCCGGGGAAGCATGTGATGCCTCGGGCTTATTCACTGACAGGTCCATGCTCCAATAACGTAGCCGAGTACAACGCGCTCCTCATTGGACTCAGTTTTGCCAAGGAGCTGGGGGTCGAATATCTCAAAGCTTTTGGGGATTCTCAATTGATAGTCAACCAAGTCCGTGGAGAGTATGAAGTCAGGAACAAAGACCTGATCCCATACCACCAGGAGGCCGTCAAAATGGCAGATTCTTTCAAAGAATTCTTTATTGAATACATCCCTCGTCTCCAGAACGCTTATGCGGATGCACTGGCAGCAGTAGCAGTATCACTTGCGCAGCCGTCCGAAACTGAACTGCTAGTCACAGTAAGATCACATCAACTCTGCATACCCATATACAATATGGATATCAAAGAGGAAGATGACAGAAACATAAACGCCAAGGAGGTGAACTCAACTCAAATCGGGTCTGAGTCCCGAGATTAGCGTTTTCCCATCATTGACTACGTCCAATATGGTATTCTGCCAGAGGATGTAAAAGAAAGGGAATCAATCCGCCGAAGAGCACCAAGGTTCTTCTATAATACTGAGACCCGTATATTATACCATCGAGGGTATGATGATTTGCTACTCCGATGCCTTTCGAACGAAGAAGCAGAAGAAGTTCTTAAGGAAGCACACGAAGGAGAATGCGGTGCGCATCAGCCTGGTCCTAAACTGTATGATCGCATCAGAAGAATGGGATATTTTTGGCCAACAATGGTACGTGATGCAATCGAATACGCCCGAGGATGTCACGCTTGTCAGGTACATGCAAATTATATGCACCAACCACTGGAGCGGTTACACACGTCAACCACGTCTTGGCCATTCGAGACATGGGGTATGGACATTGTCGGTCCTATTTTTCCCCCTTCAGTCAAAGCTGATCGATTTATTCTCGCAATCACGGATTACTTTTTGAAGTGGGCTGAAACGATTCCGCTTAAAGAGGTGAAGACGAACAACGTCATCAATTTCATCAAACATCACGTCATATACCGACACGGTGTGCCAAGACGGATCATTCATGACAACGGTCCACAGTTTATAAGCAACGCTTTCGTCAGGTTCTGTGACAAGTTCAAGATTCAAGATGTTTCGTCAACAGCTTATTATCCCGCTGCGAACGGATTAGCTGAGGCTTTTAACAAGACGATCATTAAGATCCTGTCAAAGCTCGTGAAGACCAATAAACGAGACTGGGACGATAAACTCGGTGAAGCACTCTGGGCTTATCGCACCACCGTACGCACACCTACGGGAGCCACCCCGTATTCGTTGGTATACGGATGTGAAGCTGTGCTACCGTTGGAAATTCAAATCCCATCCCTTCGGATTGCTCTCGCAACGGAGATGACGATGGAAGAACAACATCAGAAACGTCTCGAAGAACTCGAAATGTTGGATGAAAGACGCTTGGAAGCTCAACAACACATTGAGTTTTATCAAACCAGAATGTCTAGGGCTTTTAACAAAAGAGTCCGACAAAGAATCTTTAAGGAAGGAGATCTGGTCCTCGCTGCTCGCCGACCGATAATCCTCAACTCCAAAAAGAAAGGTAAATTTGAACCCAAATGGGAAGGACCGTTTGTGATAGACACAGTCTACTCAAACGGCGCATATCGCCTCATTTCTTTAGAGGGCGTCAGGCAATTAATGCCAATAAATAGGAAGTTCCTAAAAAAGTACTATCCCTAGTACATTCAGGATAACCCATTTATCGGGAAGTTCCTCGAAGAATATTCCACTTAATGTTCTAGAGGATAACCCAAAATCATTTTTTCACCACCAAAATCCCTCACTGATCAATTTCAATTGACAGTGAGTCCACCAAAACTGTCTTTCTGGTCTAAGCCACCAACAAATTCCCCTCTTGATTCTTTCCACGAACAAGAGGTCTATTTTCAATTCAGAGTCTCCTTTCGATAAACGAAAGAGCTCCCCTCTTTTCTCTTTGGTTAAACCTCTTCATGGTTATAACCAAAGTTAAAATTTCATTTCGATAAACGAAAAACTCATCTAGATAACCGATCCTACAAAAGGTAAGCTTATTTAGATCTTCCGGATTCTCGGAGTGGAGATCCCACTTTTAGTTTCTTTCTTGCACTAGAAATAGAATATAAAATTCTTTCTTTCCAGAATCAAGGAATAGAATATAAAATTCTTCCTTCCTTGTTCGGGGAATAGAATATAAAATTCTTCCTTCCCACACCAATCCTTTTCCAAAAATTTAGGATTCATCCTAGGAAGTTTATCCCGAATCCTAAGCAGGGATAAGTCTGCGCCTAACACGCGCTGCCGGTTTAGTCTTTCTCCGTAGAAGAAGACACCAGAGTTCGATTCTGGGGTATTTTATCCTAAAACCTAAGCAGGGATAAGTCTGTGCCTAACACGCGCTGTCGGTTAGTTCTTAACCGTTAAAAGGAACATTCGCCCACATATTTAATATTGTGGCAGGTTGTTATTAATAACACCAAAATCCATGCCTTACACGCACGGGGAATTTCATCCTGAATCCTAAAAAATGATATGCCGACGCCTAACACACGCCGCCGGTTTAGTCTTTTTTCGCAGAAAAAGACACCAGAGTTCGATTCTGGGGTATCTTATCCTGAAACCTAAGTAAGGATAAGTCAGCGTCTAATACACGTTGCCGGGTAGCCTATTCCCGTAACAATGGCGAAGTCTACGTATTCAAAGTCGTAGCAAAGAGTCTAAGGGAGTTCATTCCGATAGCACAACGTCACATGCGGAACGGATTTAGACAATCCGCATGCTAGCCCGACTCAAACGGTAGTCGGTAAAGGCTAATCAAATCCGTTGAAGGCTGGGGGTTAGCCAAAAATCCTAAAGTCAACGCCTAACACGCGTCGCCGGGTAGCCTATTCCCGTAACAAATGGTAAAACCTATGTATTCAACATCATAGCACAAAGTCTAAAGGAGTTCATTCCTTTAGCACAACGTCACCTGCGGAACGAACTAAAACAATCCGCATGTAAGCCCGATTCAAACGGTAGTCGGTAAGAGCACGTCAAATCCGTTGAAGGCTGAGGATTTGCCAAAAATCCTAAGTCAACGTCTCATACACGTTGCTGTTTAGTCTTTTCACAGGAGAAAGACGAAGTCTACGTATTCAATATCGTAGCACTAAAAGGGTTAACTCTTTTAGCTCAACGTCACATGCGGAACGGACTTAAACAATCCGCATGCTAGCCCGACTCAAACGGTAGTCGGTAAAGGCTCATCAAACCCGTTGATGGCTGAGAATTTGCTAAAAATTCTATAAATACGAGTCATCGACGCATCAATTCTATAAATTGGTCTCGTGACTCAAGTATCTGCCACACTCCAATTCCTTAAGAGCTTAAACTGTGTATACTGTGTCGAACGTCAGACCACGCGTTGTAAATGAAGATTCAACGCCGACGACCAATGGTCAGTTCTATGTTGAAACAGCAAACTCATGCTAAAAAGTTAGGGGTGCGTTTGTTTACCATTGCATTTGTGTTGTTTTCATTGTGTTTTAAAAAAAAAAGAAACAAAACGCGTTTGGTTACCATTCCGTTTTCCCGTCCAAAACACTACCAACCCCCAACTTTAAACGGTTTTCTCAAAACAAGAAAAATGTGTTTAGGGTCTGCTGTTTTCGTTTTTATTTAATATTAATATATAATATTAATATATATTAATATATATAAAATATTTAATATATTAATATATATTAATAATATATATAATATATTAATATATTTAATATATTAATATATTTATATATTAATATATTTAATATATTAATATATTAATATAGTAAATATATTAATATATTAATATATATTAATAATATATTAATATTAATATATTAATATATATTAATAT